>OMKN01022389.1:0-10512 GCA_900302345.1 Melanonus zugmayeri
CAGCTGGTGGTCGGGAAGATCACGAGGATCCTGATGTTCCTGAGGATCATCAGTATGATCCGTCTGCTCCATGTCTCCAAGCTGGTCATGTTCTTCAACGAGTTAGCGACGGTACGGTACAGTACAGCACCACAAACCACCTCTGATTGGATCGCGACTCATTCGGGGTCCCGGCCCGTAGTCTAAGAAACGCTGATCTAGAGTCTCGGTCGTTTCAGGTTTCCAACGCCAACCTGGAGTTCCCGCGCATATTCTTCCGCATCACGTTGCTCTTCATCATGTTTCTAGTCTGCCACTGGAACGGCTGTCTGCAGTACTTTGTTGCCATGGTCATGGACTACCCGGAGGACTGCTGGGTCCTCAAAGAGAACCTCCTGGTTAGACCTAACTCTGACCCCTAACTCTAACCCTAACTGTACCCTGACCCCCGACCCTGACCCTAACTCCAGCCTCACCACTCTCTGGCTGGTGTGTGTGTATGTGTGTGTGTGTTCCCAACCCAGAATGCTACTTTTGCAGAGAAGTACTCGTTTGCAGTGTTCCGCGCCCTCTCCCACATGACCTGCATCTCGTACGGCTCCGTAGATCCACCCACCAGTAGGTCCTCCTCCCGCTACGATATGACGGATGTGATCATGTTAATGTCAGTTGTCCAAGCGGTCAAGCCCTGTGTCTCCTGCCGTCTCCTAGACAACGTGGAGATGTGGGTGACGATGGTCAGCATGATCTCCGGGGTCCTGGTGTTCACCATGCTGGTGGCCAACTTCTCCTCCATGATGACCAATGTGGACACCCCAGCCAAGGCCTATAAGAACAATGTGAGTCTCTATGTGGGGCTGGCAGTATTTGGGTGGTGTCGTGAGTCTCTATGTGGGGCTGGCAGTATTTGGGTGGTGTCGAGGGTATGTATGTGGTAGTGGCAGTATTTGGGTGGTGTCGAGGGTATGTATGTGGTAGTGGCAGTATTTGGGTGGTGTCAAGGGTATGTATGTGGTAGTGGCAGTATTTGGGTGGTGTCTAGGGTATGTATGTGGTAGTGGCAGTATTTGGGTGGTGTCAAGGGTATGTATGTGGTAGTGGCAGTATTTGAGTGGGGTAGAGGGTATGTATGTGGTAGTGGCAGTATTTGGGTGGTGTCGAGGGTATGTATGTGGGGCTGCTCTGTAGTAGTAGGAAAACTGGATAGCAGGGAAGTAGCGAGGGACGAGGTTTGACAGGTTCATGAAACAATCTTTCTCTCGAGCAAAATCAACATACGTCCTATTAGTGAACTTCTTGTGATGCCTGAACTTCTGCCTATATGCTTCAGGCACCAGCTCATAAGCACGCAACACAGCGGTCATATTTCAGACTATCAAGAGACAACGCAGACACAACCTCCTAAGCTTTTCCAAACAGTTTGCACTGCAACGGTAGTGGCCACATGTCCTTAGGCCACTTGAGGGACGCGGCAATGCGCTCAAACACACTAAAATAGGAGACCTCAGCCATGTCATTACTCAGTTTTTATAAAAAAATGTTGTTGCGTGTAACATGCCATGATTCTCTTTAGTCCCTGATCCCTGTATGTGTTGTGCCTGTTTGTTTTTTTGTTTTTTAATTGAAACTTTTTATATTTGTATCTTGATCATCATCTTCTCGCATCATCTCATCTTGACCAGGACTCCCTGGCAGAAGAGATATGGTATCTCAATGGGACCTTCCTGGTAAAATAAAAGATAAATAAAAAAAATATTCTAACGTTTTCCTCATTTCCTAAAAATGACCTGATGTTTCTGGTGATGAGGCCGGTTGGTGTGGATGAAGAGAGACAGTCTAGTAAACATAGATGGATGAATGGACCCATAGACTACATGTGAATTTAGACCGCCACCTGCTGGTCAGAGAAGGTAATGACAAGCCTCTCGATTGATTAAGAACACGCTGGCCTCACTGGTATATTTTGCAGGCAGGTCTAGTACTATGGCAGGCAATGAGACAGCTTTGACAAGCAGATCAACACATCAAGATCCACTAAATGCTCTTAAATTATTAAATATCGCATTGCCCTTACAATGGAAACCGTATGCCTACTAAGACAAGAGTGCCTATGTAGTCTGTTATGGTCAGCAAGAAAGTTTGGTTAGTTGAATCACAAAATACGCATTGCTCCAAAATAGCCACTAGAGGGCAGTACAATACAATACTGATCCTAAGGGTCCCCTATGATCAACCCCTACAATACGAGAGTTTGTTACAGGTGTCCGTCGAATAGACTAGAAATTATCTCTTGATTTGGGTTAACAAATGTGAATAACAAATTGTTGCCAACTGGAAACATTAGTTTGTAATATGGCCTATAAGATGAATATAGATTAATGAAGCCCTTAGTCTATAGCCTACAACAAAATAAAAAAATAATGTGTAAATTGAACATAGGCCTATTCTCAAAGTGTCAAATAGGCCTACGTTTTCAACCTGTATCGCAAAAAAGTTTTGCTGGCTTGTAGTTTAGAGTTTTAATGCAACACATTACATGACGATGACAGGGTTATATAGCCTGCGGCGGAAAAAACACAGACTTTATCTCATGACAGTGTTCTGTATCTTATGCATAGACTGTACACAAACTTCAATACAGTGTTAATGACCTCAACAAAGACATGTGGTGCAATGATGGACTGCTCTGAGAAAGGGAACTGAACACACACACACATGCACACACACACACACACACACACACACACACACACACACACACACACACACACACACACACACATACACAATCACATATATGGATGGTTGTATGCCATTATGTGGCAAATTAGGAGCTGTTAAATATGATTACAAATGAAAAGACATATGCTTACTTATATTTGGCCAATTAGGTGTATTTTATTTGTAATTATTTGGAGGGGGGTAGGATAGTGAAATTGATTAGGCTGTTTGACTCAGTGTTCGAATCAGTCTCCCAGTATACAGGCATCCTTGAGCAAGGTGCCTAACACCCTACCTGCTCATTAATGACATGTATCTAAAAAATGGACTGTAGCTCATGTCTGCTAAATGACAAAATATAGTTAATAGTAATATTCGGGAGGAAGCACTGTCACTGTATTCAATTCAAGTCGTCAAATGTATTTCTAAAGCACATTTACAGTAAAATCTCACGTTGACCAAAGTGCTGTACAGCTCAGAGCAGGCAAGTAAAATCACTAAGAACAAAAACACCCACATAAGCATCAATACACACAGCGCATGTACGTTTGTACAAATCGACAAATCGTAGGCATAAGCACAAATCAAACGATATCAGGAGGATCCAAACGCTCAAGAATAAAAGCACGTTTTCAGCCTGGACTTCAAGGAATCAGGGGGCAGATCTGATAGAAAGGGAGGGATGCTATTCTACAATCTAGGGGCTGCGACAGCAAAGGCGCGGTCACCCCTGAGCTTACGTTTATATTAGGGACAGCCAGGAAGGCCCATTGGAAACACAATAGTGTTTTTGTTGCAGTCTGCCAGCCATGCCATTTATGGTATTCCATTACTGATACAGGAAATACGTGCAAAAGTGCAAAAGTACACCCAGTACTGGTTGGGAGTGGACTTTCTAATGAACACACTGAGGAGATGAGAATTCATGACCAACAGATAAATGCCACTGTCTGCCGATGATTAAAAATTAAGTCTACTCCAATATTGACTTAACTTGAGCTTTAAAGGCTGGGAAGCAGGGGCCCTCTGTATGGTCTCACTGTAAACCCTAATATAATCCTACTTTTATGGTTCATAAAGCAAGAGTATTTTTAATTATGTTCTCATGGAAAGCCAAAGGGCCCCATAAACATATAAAGCCAAAGCCTACACTATAAACCTTTACTGTGAATATAGGAAGCTGAAAAAGATTTCACTGTATATTTTCTGGGAACCAAGAGGCCCTCATATTGCGGTGTCTGACGATGCAGAGTAAGCTGATGAATATGGTAAGGAAACATAGAATGAGAAGACAGATATATGTCATAGACATAGATATAACCTTGGAGAAAAAAAAAAAAAACATGAGGGTCTTATCATTTTTTTCTCAGAATTGTTGCATTGACTGCATTTATACAGCGTTTTTCTAACCAGTGGCCACTCAAAGCACTTCACAAATAGCGCTTCACATTCACACCCATTCACACACCGACAGCAGTGTTAACCATGCAAGGCAACAGCCAGCTCGTCAGGAGCAGTTAGGGTTAGGTGTCTTGCTCAGTGACACCGTGACAGGGATTGAACCAGCAACCTTCCGGTTGCCAGACAGCCGCTCTACCTCCTGAGCCACAAGCCAATTGTTGTTATGTTTCTCCCATATCGCCTGTCAGGTTTATCTGATCTTTTCCAAACGTGCAACCCTGCTTTGGCATACTTTAACTAAGACAGGGTGGAAGTTTGGAGAAGATTGGCAAAAAACATATTTTGGGAAAGAAAAATCCCTAAGGGTTCCCCCTTATCGTTTCTTCTCATAATTGTTGTCATGTTTCTCCCATATCGCCTGTCAGGTTTATCCAATATCTGCCAAACTTGCAACCCGGGAACACAGTTGAACTAAGACAGGGTGGAAGTTTGGAGAAGATTGGAAAAATCTTCAGCGTCCCCCCTTATCATTTTCTTCTCATAATTCTTGTCATGTTTCTCACACATCTCTTGGCAGATTTATCCAATCTCATTCTCTTCCATTAGCTTAATAGGGTTACCACCAGTAAAAAAAACTGGCTCATGCCAACAGCACTCTGGTTAAATTCCTGAAGGAACAGCTTCAACTTCCGTCTGCAACAGTTGGATCTGACCAGACTCTCTTTTACGTCCGGTCTGGACAGACCCTTGGGAAAAGTTCTCCCCATCCTTCAGCAAAATTAGTAGTGAAATGAGTGGCCACTGCTGACAGATCTATTGGGCCTTGGCTGCGAGACCCTGCACATGGCTCCCTGCCTGGTCATCTTAGCTACTGAACCACAGCAGTTGAGCCACAACCAGCACAGGGACCCAAGTAGACCCATAGGACCCCCACCACCACCACCACTACCACCACCACCACCAAACACACACACACACAAACACACAGCCTGCATGTCTGTTATTTTCATTAAGTGTGAGTCCCGTCCAAAAACAGACATGTTCCAGAGGGGACTTCTATAAGAGGACCCCCCAGTCCCAATGTAAAATAGCACTGGGAGTAAACAAATGTTTGGCTTAAAACCTATGGAGGAAGCTGGGCTTGTAGGAATTCTCCACCTTTTCCCCTCCGCAGTTAAGTTTATTTAAATGTAGTTACATAAGAGAGAGAGAGAGAGGTCAGAGGCTGGCATCTTCACATGAACCGGATGAGTCTCGGCCACAGATGCTAAATCAATAGAAAATAAATTACAATTTGTTTGTCTTGGCTTTTTTACGGTGACATTCTGATTTGGTTTGCTTGGCGCGCAGTGGCGGGCCTTTGAATGTTTACTAAGTTTGGCAGAAACATTGAGAAGTTGTGAATGGCATCAATGCATGACTTACTGATGCTTCTGGGTCTAAGTCTGGATGTGAGACTGGATGTAAGTTTGGATGCAAGTCTAGAAGTGAGGTTGGATATACGTTTGGATGTGAATCTGGATGTAAAGTTCTGTATCTCTGCACTCAGAGTTAAGTCATGATGATCAAAAAGT
This sequence comes from Melanonus zugmayeri, assembly GCA_900302345.1. Lineage (NCBI taxonomy): Eukaryota > Metazoa > Chordata > Actinopteri > Gadiformes > Melanonidae > Melanonus > Melanonus zugmayeri. The sequence goes on from OMKN01022389.1 coordinate 5,676, forward strand.
CAACCAGAAGGCCTTGGGGTGATTGAATACACTACGAAAAAGCTTTAAAGACCAAAACACTCATGGGGTTACACGGCACACATTCAAACCAATTAGAGATGGCAATTGTAACAATGGCGTTCCCTGTGCTTTCGATTATTTGATTAATCTTAGGATAGGATACATTTGAACCCGTGAAGCAGTGCTTTGTATGAAATACAGTTGCTCACACATTATCTTTGTGGAACGTTGTACAACAAAACTCTTTTTCTTTCTGAGTGATAGTTCTACACTAGTTCATATTTAGTGACATAACACTTGTTTGCTTTTAGTTTTTTTGCATTGTTCTAACAATGCAAAAAAATCTAACAATGCAACAATGATCTTAGGTATTAGGAGTCCCTCAGGTGTTAGACTTTGTCTTGTTATTCTTATCTTTTTTATGTAACAGGAACTTGACTCCCTTCCCACATTACACCACCAGAGGAAAAATCCCTTCTGGCAGTGGGTAGGTTTTGACGCCATGTCGCATCTTGGCGACCTATTAGGCCTAGTGCAGGAAAACTGTTATACATCCACGGTTGTGATGTGTAAAAAAAACCCAGCCTTGCTGAATGGGCAGCGATCCTTCTGCTGAATGAGACGACCTCGTCATCCTGAAGGGTTCAGATTTGAATCATACCTGTTGTACCTAGAAATCCTGACGGATCTCACTTCATGGCCCCCTCCCCGTCCGTTTGTCATTCACTCGTCTTCATTTTCTAGAGTGGTGAGAGAGAGAGAGAGAGATAGAGAGAGAGAGAGCGAGAGCTACCTTTAATCCCAAACGGACGTTTTTTGTACTTACTGGCTCGGATGGGATTCGCCGGTCATGATGATGATGATGATAATGATGGGGGAGGAAGAGGAGGAGGAGGATGAGGGGTATTAGCAGAGTCCCCCTCTGCCACCTTCCTGCTGGAATATAAACCCTCAGATTATACATTTTCATTCACAGAGAATAGAGACACGGGTGCAGACTCATAGGACACCAAAGGGTAAATGCATCCATCAGAAACCTCTATGGTACATTATTAGCATATGGATGCTAGAGACATGACATCATCAGTCATTTCAACTCTATGACTACAACCAAACCTACTACAAAGCCCTTCATTATTATCTTACCCTTTTGATGATTTGATGTCTTCTGGCGATGATATAACGCCTCACAACTCTCCGGGCCTGGCCCCTGTTATGTTAGAGGATCGCTTGTTGCTAAAGACAAACGCCAAAACAAAACCGTCCTTTATGCTACAGTCACTGCTCACCCTGTGACTTCACACACACACACCCTATCTTCACACACACACCCTATCTTGAAACTGGCCGTTTAATAAAGACACGAGAGGGGAGGGTGAATAAGGATGAATAGGATCCGGCTTTGAAGCAGAAATAACTTTTTTCACGTAGTTCTTCTTTGAATAATCCTTTTTAAATACCAAATGTGAAGTATGTGCATGTGCGTGCGCGTGTGTGCGCATGTATGTGTGTATATGTACATGTGTACCTGTGCGTGTGTGTGTGCACGCAAGCATGTGTGTATGTGTGTGTGTGTGTAATCCGTGCGTGCAGTCAAGAGTGGCCCAGTGATTAAGGTTCATCTCCACTTCCTGGTGGATTAGTTTCCATGGGATATGAGTATTGTCACGACAACAGCAGGAGGATGTGACCTTTTATGGGGTCAGGCCCCAGATAGTACCAGTATCTCACATCTCATTGACTCTCCCTCTCTCTCTCTCTCTCTCTCTCTCTCTCAGATTGCATACATGTTAATATGTACTTATGAGTGATGATGGAAGTCTTCACCGGTGTTTGCCCTCCTGTTTAGGTCAAAGGTGTCTGTCTGTCTCTCTCCATCTGTCTGTCTACCTCTGTCTCTTGCTCTATCTCTGCCCATCTGTCTGCGTACAATTATGTACGCCTGATTTAGTCACTTTCCGTGGTTTACCCGCCCTGCCCCACCATTTTGGTGTAGAAACCTCTTGGGAAGTTGGGCTTGTTACATTTAATGGAACTCCAATGGGATTTGTTTCCCAGTATGCGTTCGCTGGTTGCATTGCTGGTCAGAATGCTGCCGAAGGCCATCGCCATTCTGGTCTGAACGCCAGACGGTTTTTAATGTGTTTGTTCAAACACATAAACACCCACGTGAACCGACGTGAACACACACACACACACACACATACAGTCACACACGAAGCGTAGCCTTTAACAGATGTCTACCAACCGACCTGTATCTGAACGATCAAAAACTACAAGCCAGCTCCCGTGAGTCCGACACGTCCTCGAATAGCCGGCATGGCGTTTAATAAACCATAAACCCTCCATTAACGCCTCGACAACACTCCTCTTCATCGTGAAGGTGCTGGGAAATAATAACAGCATTCACGTCTCCAGAAGGTGAAGGAGTGACATTTACAAACTGTATGCGATGCCTCTCAGCGTTTTAAAATTTGGGGGAATTCACAGAAAAGTATGTATTAGAGATACATAGATACAGATATATCACCTTCGGGTATCATGTCGAAGGACAAAGGCCACGTTGAGGGAATTATGAAATCCCCCCCGTGACACCAAACTGTAGCTAAATAATAAAACATCACGATCATCATGAAATGAGGATTTTTATCCAAATGCCACTTCAAGTTTGATTCTTTTTTGAGACATGTGATGATGAAGGAGCAGGTAGGGGTTAGGCATCAGTCTACCTGCAGGCTCAAGGATACCTACGGGTAGACTGCGGACATTGGGATTCAAACCCAGAACCTTTCAGGCTGGGAGTCAAGGTATCAATGGTATCCAACCGGTAAAGTGTCTCATTACCAACAACTGTCCATGCTCCAATGGATCAAATAACCAATGTGATAGGGAGAGATGTTGAATATGTACGTATAGATACTCAGGTCAGTTAGTTTAGTGCGGATCACCTGAGCGTTCTCTATGTAATTCATTGTTAGTTAGAATCAGTCAGAATTAGGTATCTGTGCAACGGGATTTTCCCGTCTTTTCTTGTACAAGCATAGCCTGAAGAGCGTTTGAATCACAGCCCACTGTGTTCTCAAGCCTTGCCATCTTTGGTACTGTGTGTGTGTGTGTGTGTGTGGGGGGGGGGTCCATGCATAATGTTTCAAAACAGCATAACAAAGCAATGAGCTGGATTAAGACACTTGTGGATGCATCCAATTTGCTTTCAGTGTGAAGCCGGAGTTTTTGGTCGAATGAGAAGTTTACTGATAGTAAGTGTAGGCCTAAGTGTTTCAATCGTGGGTGTATAACAACTGCATACCTGCTGTTGTTATACAACAGGTCATGACTTAATGCATTAAAAAACCTCCCCCCATGGTCCTAAAGCACAGATTCATCAAATCTGCCACTTTTATGAGGCAGCCTGGAGCGTGCCATTAGCATAGCAGGCGAGTAAACTGTGTGGAATGGCCTATGTGGGAAAGAATTTATGAGCTTCTCCCAATAGAGCCCTTCCTCATCTCAGAATAAACCCTCCTTTCAAAGCCTCTCGTGGTTGAATCACGGCTTGATCCACGTTGCATCACCTAGCAGTATAGCGTCCTACGATCAGTGGAGTCGTTTGAATTCACTGTGCATTCCCATCTTATTCAAGGTTTGTTTCCTGTTTGACCCGTTGACTTTTTCCTTGCCCATTTTAGGACTTTTTTTTACTGTCAAATCCCATAAAGTCTGTAGAGACTTTAATTACGAGGAAGGGGGCTCTATAAAACTAAAGTTAACTTATAAAACAGCTGCAACGACCAGTCAGCTCTTGGTGGAGGTTGGAACATGACCAATACTTTTTGGGGTATTTTTGGGTTGAGGATATGTCCCTATGAATGTTACGCTGATAGCTGAACGGTTCCTCAGAATACTTTGTATTGACAATACGACTGTAATGACCCCCCCAGGACATCAGCCTGTTTGTGTTTCCACCAATGACAAAATCCCATACACCCGTGGTGACCCGTGGTTGTATATATACACCGTCAGGCAGCTTATGGGGAACTGTCACGCTAGCCAGCTTTCTAATACAAAATCATGTTTCTGCAAACAATTTCTGGAGAAGTCGGCATATTGACGCCATTTTTCCGAATCAGAACCAATGGAGAACGCAAATCCCAGACCAATGACGTCAATTTTCCAACTTTTTTGTTGGAAATTTATTTTCACAACACGCAAAGCAGTAGGCCTTATATTATTGTGTGTTGAATCTGATGATGAGCGATGAGTGATTCAAACATCACTCAGCGATGAGTGATGTTTGAAAATACATTGGATGTAGGAACTACATTGGACACAGTAGATACAGTAGATGGGGCTAGACAGTACGATCAATACCACGCGTCACTTTCCTGGGAATGATTTAATGTTGAGTTATTTAAGAGATATTGTAGACCTAGAGGTAACCATTTGTAACAATGAGTAATATAAACATTTGTATCTTTTAACTTTAACTGAAGGGCCTATGTGGGCTACATCTTACTGTGTTCACAGGTCCTGTTCCTTGTACACATTATTATCATGCAATTGAAAAGTGATGGCTTGTATTTCCCAGCAGTTCATACACGTATGAACATGGGCTGATTCACACTGATGCGGGTGGGAACCTTTGAGATGAGAATCAGGGAGGGGAGGGAGGGTTATATGGATGCACCCATGCAATACTTCAGTTCTTTGAAGACTGACTTGACAGACTTGGGTTTATGAGCTGACTGTGAGATGTGTGTTATTCTAGCAATAGCCTTTTTTTAGTGGATGTGCAGTAGACATTCTGATTGATTTATGTATGTTTTAACCCCCCCCCCCC
>OMKN01022391.1:0-13713 GCA_900302345.1 Melanonus zugmayeri
AGGGCTGAGGCACATGAAAAAGGAACAGAAGTGAAGCGAGGGTAAAAGAGGGATGAGAGGGAGAGGGGGAGGGATGGGGAGAGCGAGAGAGGGAGGGACAGAAGGAGAGACGAACAGGCTTCAAAGTGCCATCCAAAGATGAGCAGCTGGAGGAGAAATAAGTGCGGGGTTCTGGTGGCATCTCTGGCTGTGTGTGTGTGTGTGTGTGTGTGTGTGTGTGTACTGTTGTATATTACTTACTAACAGCTAGATTTTAATAGGTAGGCTCAATTAATAGGACATTTCAAATTGTTATGGTTACAAAGTACATTGAAAAAGAAAACCGCCTCATACACCGTACTACATATACTAAACAATTTATAGACCTTTTACCGCCATATACAAACACTTAGGGCACACTCACACTAGGGCCTGGGCCAGGTTGCCCTCCTGGCCCTCCCTCCTCCCCACTTCCCCTCGCTGGCCTGTGCTCACATTGCGCCGAGCCTTTGAGGCCCGAGCACACTTGCGTCATCACTGAGCTTACTTACACCGTGTCCTAACCGAACGCGAGCGTCACATCGGACGCCGTTCTTCCAACGTGAGTGACAGGAAATGGACACGGGGCATCCGACAAAACTTCAGCTCAAAGTGCCGCGCTGCGCATCACGTTGCTCACGGTCAGGACATTAAATAGAAAACAAAGCAATCAACGTTATTGTGTCGCCGATGCTCGCATTCACACGGTGTCGTCAGTCACTTGAAGTTACATGCGCGCGCAACTGAACCGCGCCGAAGCACACCTCTTCCAATTTGGCCGGGGCCAGGTCAGCGTACCGTGCCTGGGCGCGGTACGGAGCACTCACACTAGTCAAACCAACTGGATTTTGGGGCCAAACGTGCTTGGGCACGGTACAGAGTCCCTAGTGTGAGTGCACCCTTACTTGCTGCCAAAACATGGAAAACCCACGCTCCTGCAGCTATAGTCGGCCCATGACCTTTCTATTACTGTGTGGCTGAAGTTTATACAATATGCATGAGGCTTTCAAAATTAGTAAAGCACAATATATCCCCACAAGTCTGTTCCTGTCAGGGTACCGGACAGGAAATTACATACACAATAGCCCATGTAAACCTCTCTCTCTCTCTCTCTCTCTCTCCCCCGAGTTTCAGTTGTGTACATGTATAGCACACAGCTGACTCGAAATCCGGTTAAACAAGTTCTCCCAGTTCACTTTGAAATGGGAGACACCCGTGTTTGGAGCAAATACAAGGCCAATAAATTCTCCCCGACAGGCGGAGGAGGTTCACTCATTGGATAATCTTTTACCTGTCGTGCCTCGCCCACACAATGTAGTAAACAACTGACTATGTTAACAGCTATGTGACATTCTTAAAACATTTAGTAACCTGCAAGGTACGGCAAATGGGGGAGAGGACACAAAGGATTAAAGTGTCTCGCACAATCAGAGATAGAAAGACATGCACACATGTACAACTGGAGGCTCGCGTAAGGAACATTAGGACAGATAGACCCAAGACACGGACTCCAACAGACGGTACATGGCAACACATGAGAACCAACGCACACGCAGCGTGCTGTGGCACTCCTCTCTGTGGGGGTGAATTATTCATTCCCCTGGCGAGAAGGAGAGTTCTGTGCAGCTCTCCTCGTCTTCTCATCCCTCCATTATTAATAAACACCAACATCTACACGGCACCTGACCCAGGAGAGAGACACGTGGAAGAAACAGAAAGAGACCGAGAGACACACACACATACACAGAGCTGTTGGCGGTGAAGGTGAGGACATAAATAACTTCAATAGTGGATATGGTACCGTGTCAGGGGTGTAAAACAGAAAACATGAGGGAAAAAGACAACAAAAACCTCGACTGACCCAGGCCATGAGACAAATAGTTTTATAGCAACCCTGGCTGCGGTGTGGCAGGGCTGTGTTCAGGGCCAGTAAAGCCCTGCTTGTAACAGAGCCAGGTTTACTGTGGAAACAAACCCGCCCCTGTCCTAAAGCAAATAACCATCAGAGTTTCCCCCAAGATTTTTTTCAGCAGCGGTGCTGAGGTGTGTGAGAGGTGCACTATGTTGATGTGCGCGTGCACGTTGCTGATGTGCGCGGACGCAGAGGTTTTAGTGTGATCAGTGATTCCAGTAGGGCTCTGGTCCAACAGAAATACATAACAAACAGCATGCAAGTGCACTATATGCATGAGCCACATTTTTTTGGCATTCATGTTAGCGCAAATAGTTTTCCGTCTGCAATTTGTAGCCATCCCACTGTCTGGGTTTCATAATACTGTTGCTTCTGGTCTACACAATCAAATATGTACTTTCTATTATTACATTGTTTTACTTTTTCTCTTTATGCTTCCTACATTTAATCTAAAGCCATTCGTGAGCCAATGCCACCTACAGTATCATGAGTTTGTTATTCTTAACACTATTTTGCCGCAGTATTTCTCTAATGATAGTAATGACAATGTTACAATTGAGGACGGTGCAGTAGGGGGCAGCTATGATATATACGTTTTTAAATAAAACATAGCATTTGGGGTGCCCAACATCATTTTTTATTTAATTCTGCATGGATGATTGCAGTGGCGCCAGCGGATTGCGCTGCACCACTGCTGGATGCAGATAGGGGAAACACTGACCACAGCCCAGTGCCTCCCACTGCTGGCTCTGAGGAAGACTGAATACCTGACTGCACGGCTGGACAGACACCAGCCACCCAGATCCCCTTTTTTCTGGCTGCATCGCCCTTCCTCTATCTCCGTCTCTCTCTTCCTCGGTTATCTACCACTTTTTTATTTTTACAGCATATACATTTTTATCTCTCCGGCGTAGTCTACACCATTTCTGCTTCTCCATCTTCCATCTGGATTCACTGGCCCTGGTATCACTGCTCCCCAGCATTATGACGTGCTGGCTGTGCTTCTATAGTGTACGGTAACCCCTGCTTTAAGCTTCACGGTGAGGATAGAGAATGTCAAAAATGTTTACCCAAGAAACTTGTCAAAGGCAAAAGCAGATCCCAGGTCAGACTGAGAAATGGTTCTTACTTCGATTTCACACCCTTCTTTTTAAGGCTCTTTTCTTCTTTTTCGCAGCACCATCGCTAATAACATTCATTGTGTGTGTGTGTGTGTGTATTAAGGGTGGGAATCACCAGAGGCCACACGATAGAATATTATCACAATACTTGAGTCACAATACGATATTATTGCAATTTTAAACATTTTGCGATATGAGTATTGCGATAACATATTACAATATATTACCTTTTTCCAACTGCAAATTATGTCCCCAAAGGAAAACGTGTCCATCTTTGTTTTGACCAACTTCCTACCAATGACCTCTGACCTCACCAGGAAAAATAAAAAAAATAAAAAAAGTTTGATTTGTATTTGCAATAAAAGATACCTGCCGTCCATGCATCGATACAATATTGCCATGCAAAATATGGCGATACTATGCTGTATCGATTTTTTCCCCCACCCCTAGTGTACGTTAGAGGAAGATACAGGGCTTTTCCGTTCACCCCAAAATGCATACACGCACACACACGTGGGGTGGTGTGTATTTGTGCGTTCTTTCAGCATTTCCCATTAATTAGTGTGTGTCTGCTGTATCTGACACTTGTTAACATAATGTGATTATGCGTTCTATTTTCACCAGCCTAACAACACTTGGATGCGAGTCTACCAAGGTGTCAGAGGATATTTCAGGCAAGGTGCGATCCCGCTCCCAAAATTAAAACCGAGCACAACTTAAGTGAGAGGAATTCCATTGCAACCGCCATTCCCTGCACCGCAAAACACACACACACACACGATGCGCTGTTTGGTGTGCTCAACACCACCAGACATGGTTTCACCTTTATCTCACCTTGAGAGGTGTAGGAGGTTGGGGAGGGGGGGGGTAAAGAGGGTCATGGTTAATTCCCGAGCTCCTCTGTTTAAGTGCTGCCAATCAAACATCTTCTGATGAGCCCATTGGTCAACAACGCTGTCGGTGTGTGACCCCACCCCCAATCAAAAGGGTGAGAGAGCAATCCAATTCCAGTGCCACATTAAAGGATTAAAAACGCAGTACCGCGATATGACAGAGGAGGCTATTGGAGCGATCAATCTGCCAGAGCGGGTCACATGGTGGGTTATCAAATCAACGCTAGTTATATGGAGCACAGAAGCTGAGCAGCAAAACAAAAACACAGCAAGGGATTACCAACACCAGTATATATATATAAAAAATATAAAAAGATGCACAGCTGACGGCTGTGTCACACCACATGGTGAACAGGCAGAGTGTGAGAGATTGTGTTTAAGAGTGAAATAGGTGGCATGCAAAGATGGAAAGATTTTAGGCTGAAGGTATACGAGTATACAAGTCAAGAAACAAAGTCAACATGTAGAGTGGCACATACCTACAATATTTTAAATGGTATTATTTCTACTTAAACATAAAAACATTCATAACATTTATAAAAGCCATTTCCAAATAAGTGGATTATTACTAACTGAAGGGATTTCACTTTTTTTGTACATATTCTGCCATCAAATGAAAAGTTTGTTTCTATGACAACAGAAGACAACTTCCAAGCAGCAGTCAAACTCCATAACCTGCCTCCATGACATTGCAAACAGGAAATGGAGGAAGATGAGAGGGGACAATATATATATGAGAGAGAGAGAGAGAGAGAGAGAGAGAGAGAGAGAGAGAGAGAGAGAGAGATTCTGGTGAATGAGGCGAGGGGTGGCCAATAATAACAGAGGGATAAGGAGCATCAAATGGAGAAATGAGCCAATAAGAAGATAATGGTATGGAGAGCCGACTGCTTTGGGTGAGACGATGGGTTTTCATTGCGCGTCGGCCATTGTCCTCTCTCTCGCAGGTTTCAGGGCGAGCAAGGAAGGCGGGGGCGTGTGGGCCCATTGTCTCGAGTCTCAATGGGAGATGTGCGAGAAAACACACACACACACACACACACACCCACACAGACAGAAACCCACACACACACCTCTGCAACACGCAGGGTGACAAGAAAGGCGAGACTAAGGAGGGCGGGGACGAGAGAGGACAAAGAAAGGGAAAAGGAGGTAGAAGGTAGGCGTCACTGTGGTTTCAAATAAACAGTGCTTCATATGCAAGTATACATATGCATGTGTGTGTGCATGAGAGGTCTCTCGCCCCATCTCTCCCTAACGAACGGCCACTGTGACAACTTGCCTTGGGAGAAAGGTGTATCTTTAGCTGCTGAGGGACAGAGTAATGAATAAATAGAGGGACAAATAAACAACCGATCGACAGGCATCTCAAGGAGATGGAGTGGGGAATGGGACAATAACCTTATGCGCCACGTCCTCCAGTGAAACCAAATAGAAAAAAAGAAAAATGAAATGAAAGATGATGATGAAGGTCGTCTGCCTGGCTCCAAGGCGACGGTGTACATTCTACACCAATCCAACTGGGATGGGCCTGAAGATCACAGGAAAGCAACTTCCCAGACTTGATCACAGGAGGAATTGGAGAGACACACACACAGTGTAATATGTGTAGTGTGTGTGCCTACATTACACACTTTTGGAAGAGGCCAACTTTGTTTACCATCTTCCCTGTTAAGATAAAGTGCTAGATAAGGAACAGGGTAATGGAGTGCCATGTATGTGTGTATGGAACCCAGGTAGGAATTTCACCATCACAGCCTCCACCCAGTGTTTTAGTACTGCGTCATGCAAGACCGACATCCAGGGAACTGTTGCTATTCGCATCGAAGCCATTGCAGTGTGCATATCCTGTGTTCTGACAGACATTACTAGCCCAACGACAAGACGGAGGGGGATTCGTTTCAAATTTAATTAAAGCCATAATTCCCCCACTTCCAGGCTGTAATCATGACAGTCACACAGACCCTCAGGAATTCTCTGCAAGCACATGTAAACATGGTGCTTGGTATGTGAAAGTAAAATATTAACTTTTGTACCTTGTTTCACAGTGCAATGCTCTTAAGCCATGTTGTTTCACCTGTGGGGGTGGTGTGTGTGTGTGTACATTTGTCTGCAATACAGGCAGGCTTTCGACAGTGCGGCAGATCAAACGCGAGCAGGGTAATCACAGACGCTGGGCTAATGAGCACACTCGTCAAAGGGGATCGGTGAATGAGCCACAATGAGGAGGATTCTCTCCCCTGATTCCCCGGCTGACGCAGAACCCCTGTGCAAGCCGCAGAACACTTGCAGGTCGCGGCGCGGGATGAAGTGCAATGCTGGCCTCAACCGCAGGCCACGCCGCCATCTTATCATCAATCCAACACGCTGGCAGGAGAAATGCAGCGCTCGATATCTTATCTGCCATGTGCACACAGAATAGTACACACACACACACACACACACACACAGTAGATGCGTGTTTTTTTATCGCGGCATCCTGAAATTAGGCTGCATGTTATGTTTCCCATTAAGGGATTTCTGGAGCGATTAAGTTTGCGCGTGCGAGCGATATTCCACACTCCGGAGTGGAGCGCGCGCTTCTCCCTGAGCGCAGCCAGCCGATGTTGATTAGCACCGGATCTGCCAAGCTGATCCCGGATTTCCACGGGATCAGAGGGACAACGGTCCGTGCGTGCAGCAACCAATTACAGATGTGAGACACACACACACAATTTTTCAAGGCTGAAGTCATCAAGTGAGGTGTGAGGTGCGTGTGCACGTGCGTGTCCACCCCCAACCTCAGATGAGAGGACACCTGTCAGAGGCTGTTCACTAATCAGAGGGGGGCGGGGGGTGAGAGAAGGAAGGAAACAAGGCATAAGAGAACTGTACAAGATGAGAGCCAATAACGATAATTAATGAGTGCATCGGAAGCAGCTCAGACCACTGATGGGAGCTAACCCAAATAAAAAAAACACTTGATCATTTTCCAACTGTTCCAGTTTACCTCCAACATCAAGCTCCAGTTTGTGTCTATACATCAGTCTCGAGCTCGAAAAGGGGCGATCTCGCTGCTCCAATTATATTTAGCTCAGAACATTTTGTCCAAGTGGCGGTCAATGAGGCCTCGATTGAGCATCCCTTTGGCTCTCGGTTGGCATCCGGTACTGTTCAGACTACAATGGCGGGGATTTACAGGTAGAAACTGGAACAGGACTAACGTCACCTGAATGATGACAGTTTTGTTGTGGAGGCATGCAAGGAATGTGGGTGGTGAAAAAGAAATTAAAGTAGGAATGGAACAAGTCTCATTTGAGAGGAAGACAGCGGTGGAAACCGGGACGAGATGAACAAACGGCATAGCGGGGAGCAAAGTACACGGAGGTGAATAAAGAGTGAAAGACGAAGCTGAAGAGGAGAAAGTGCAGAGAGAGGGAGGGAGGGATGAAGGGTGCCGCAGAGCATAGCAACAGCTGCCGAGCATCACATCTGGTCCATGTGGAGTCATCAGCAAACAGACAGACTGGAACCGACCCACTGAAGCAAGCCCCGGGGAGAGAGAGATGGAGGGGATGGAAGAGAGAGAAAGGAAGAAGAGAGAATGGGGAGACGGAGAGCAAGAGGTGGAAGGAAGAGGAGAAAGAGGGGGGGATGGAGAAAGAGGGAGAAATGGAGAGAAAGCGAGAAGGCAAGCGGGCAAGAGCGAGAGATTGATGGAAGAAGAGGGGGGGATGGAAGGAAGAGGAGGAGGTGGAGGAAGAGAGAAAGGATAAAAGAGTAAGAGCGGGAGATTGGGGGGGTTAAGTGCGCTGCCTAGAGAGGATGGCTTGGGAGGGAGACAATTAGAGAGATTGAGGCTGATGAGAAAAGAGCGGCAAGCGCAGTAACTATTTCTGAAACCTGTTACTCTCCTCCAAACACTGTGGGGAAGGGGGTCTGTGAGGGACTAGAATAACTCTGATTTTTTCTGGTTTTTCTTCCTCCATCGTATCCATCACCCAACCTCCCCCTCACCCGCTTCTTTTTTGCCCCAATCTACTTCTGACAGAACAAGAGAGGCCTGTGAGAGTAAAGATGAAAGGCCTAGGGGTGTGTGTGTGTGTGTGTGTGTGTTTTCTTTCAATGAATGACCCTTCTCATCTCTCATCTTATGTGGAGACGCCCTGTCACAACAATAGCCACATGTACACACGGGGGGCAGAGAGAGATCAAATGTCACTATACTCATCTTTAGAGAGTCTTCAGAGACACACACACTACCAGTGTGCGTCTGTGTGTGTATACCAACAGTACGACCATTATGGATTTAAGTGCTGCTACCGATATGAGGATCATGAAAAATATCATAGGCCATTATTAATACTACTTGATGAAGCCACAAGACTGTGCACTTTAAAATTATATGGCATTAAATGAACAGCCTGTTGCTGCATTTGTGTATTACATATAAATATATAAGCAATACTGCAGTACTTTCCACTGTATTAAAATGACAACGAAAAAAAATGTGTGTTAAAAAAAAGAAAAAAAAAGGTGCACAGCAGTTTTGTGGTTTGGCCCATTTGTAAGAGCACCGCATTTCTTTGCTCGCATCATGTTCCCATGATGGGAAAACAGACCTCTAACAAGCGTGCATATCATCTTACAGCTGGTCGTCTCTCCCCCCAGTGTAAACGTTAACCCTGTGGAGCTAGATCCTGGGGAGGGGGTAGAGAAAGGTAATGAGGATGGGATGTACACATGCCGCTTATTCAGGGCAGCAGCAACTGTGGGCAAGGGCAACTCCATGGAGGAGAAAGGCGCTACCATTTGGCAGTAAATGAAGCCAAAATTCCAAAGGTGTTTTATGCCACCATTTGTTGTTGGAAGTCTCAAAAGTAGCCTCGCTGGCCTAGCATAGCTGGGCTAAGCTAAAGACAAAGCTCATATTGTGTCCGTCGCTCAGCATGGTGGGATTGAACACAGCTCTCCCTCCCCATTTTCCTCCTCTGTCGTCATTTCTCCGCCCGATCCCCCCACTGACTAAAAGAGCAAATCGACCCACACAGCAGGCAAAATATTTACTCACTCAGTAGGATAATTAATACAAAGGCCATTTGAGAATGACTTGCACCCACTCTCGCCGTCTAACTGGTGTGTGTGTTTTTATCTAACTCAACACAAAGAACACACCGGTTCGACTGTGGGAATCTCCACCTTGTGAATCCATCCGTTTCACACCTTCCAGTTTTAGCAACCTCAAACTAAAAAAATAAAAGAACCAGAAGAGAGTGCAGACACTAGCTTGTGGCAAAGGTCTAAGTTATGCTTTTCCACCACCCCCACACCTCCTCTCTCACACACCTCTAATTCTATACCTCTGACACACCTCTTCTTTCGCAGCTAGTGTGTGCCAGAGTGTCTCTTCATGTCTTTCGTGCCCCACTGAGCCATACAGACTTATATTCACCTCTCTCCCTCTTTCATCCTTCCCTCTCCATCTCTCACCAACCCCTTTTCTTTATGTACTTTTCACACGCTCGCTCTCATGCATGTCATTTTTCCCCTCCTCTCACTTCTGAAGTGACAACTCAATTTGATAGAACTTGTCTTTATTTTCCCCAAGCAGGATTGCCTACTTCTTCGGGGTAACCGAGGTTCATGTTAGCTGCCTGGGTGAGTGTTCTTCCACACCGTTGATTGCCTTGCATACATTTGAGTTTAAAACGGCACTAGTATTTCTAGCAGATGTAAATATTACATTACAAGTTAAACGTTGCTTTGTTAATTGTCAATTGAAAAAAATTGAAGATGATCAATATGCATCTTATCACTAGGCCTCTGATCTACATCTTCAAATTAAGAGAATAAACTTTTGAATAGAATAGAGGAAGCGAGATAAAGGCATTGACTGCCATAACTAAACATCTGCAATTATTGTTTGATTGTATTGGTGAGTGATTATACAAGTTAACTTCGGTAGATACTAGGGATGCAAGAAATACCAACAAATACACATTAGGCTATCGGTTAGGGCAGGGTACTTTGTAATCGCAGATTGTGTAGAAATATTGACCAAACGATGGCTCTATAGAGAGGAGTGCTGCTGCCCGACAGCTTCGCCTGCCCTGTCTCCTGGGCAGGTATACACCACTAGACACACTGGGACTCATACTGGTGATCGCATCTTTAGTTCACCGCATCACATTGCTAATTTAGAGCGTGAATATCTGTGGAATATCCAATATCTTTCTGAATTAAAACAACGTATTTTGCATAACCTATTGAGATGTGTGATTTTTTTTAATACACCACCACAGCAGCGCTATGTCGGGACATTCCTGGCGGGCGGTCATTATTGTAAAACTTGAACGCGTGGGGAACTCCACCTTCCCGGGCCAGCTACTAAACATTGATGAAGAACCTATTTTATACAGCCTGCACAACCGCAAAGGCTTTTGACTATTTAATGATATATCCTGCTCCAAAACTTTGCCAAAATACATAACATAATACATAATGTATTTGTAAGATGTCGGAAAAATGACTACAAAACAATTTGATTACAATTACATAGGGGTTTGACAAGATCTCGTGCCACGAGATCTTGTGATATAAAAATGTTGGCGGTACAGTTTTTCCAGGATTTCGATCCCTGTTCCCATTCACACATGACCCCATGCAGGAAATGTTCTGGAACATTTCCTCCCATTCGCCAATTGTGATCTCGTCTGCACCATCTCAGTGCCTGTGACCATTAGCCAAACTCTGTCAGTCTGTTACACTTGGAGAACAAAGCCAGGCAGAGGGAAACTAGCTGATAAATAAGATAACTTCTAACATAAATAATATGTGGAGATAATACCAAGGTACCATGGTCCGCTTTCTGAGCACATTTTATGTGATTACACAACTCACCAACGGAAAAAGACTCAAAGATGCAGCCTGGTGAAAAAAGAAAAAAAGAATGTTTGCAGTCTACAAACTATAATTACGTTAGATTATAAGCAGTAATATCAGAATATATTTTAGTCACTTAAGATTATGAATGTGGGTCTTATGAGCTGCTTTTTGACACACAAATCACTAGTACATTTATAACTTCAACTAAAAACCATTTGGGTAGCGATCACACTCATTATTGTAAACAACGATGACAGCCCGGGAAACATTACTCGTCGTATCGTATGAGTGTACTTAACTCCATAATGGCCTTCAAAGATGAACTGAGGAGATTCAGTGGCTATAAGCATTAGATGACCACTGCAAGGCTTCCTACACAATATTACATATTGAATATTACATTAATACATACTATGGAGTGTGTGTAGTTGGTGGCTGGTAAGCAGCCTCACCTGACCCGAGTCAGACTGATTAGACTCTGGGGCTGAGTGAGGCTGCACACCTGTGGTACATTGAGTAAGGCCCACAGGTTAAACCAACCATCACCACACACTCAAGAGAACAGTTTTCAACATACACTCGTGACCTGTTCATCGGAGGAGCCCTGAAAAAGCCACTTTCAGCGGCAGGTAGTAAGGGTGTTTGCTACACATACAGGGACATTTCTTGTTCTGATTTTATCTGTACAAAAAAAAGGATAACTTTCATTTGATATGACCTACATCTCTACTAAAGGAAGGAATCTGTCTGTATGTCCTTCGCATATCTCGGGAACCGCTCATCCGATCTACTTCACACTTGGTGGGTGTATGGCTGGGGACCCAAAGAAGTGCAGTGTTGAGTGTGAAGTTGTTTGGATGAGCGGTTCTCGAAAAAGCTGCAAGCAGCAATTCCGGAGGCCAAGCAATCGGCCCGCTCCGAACAGGCACGTTTTGAACGGGCACTGCACTAGTTATGGATAATAATAATAATAAAAATAATAAAAAAAGAGGGCAGACAACGGCTGCGTCTGCAGCTTGTGCAGAACACCGCTGCTAAACTAACTAAAACCAGAAAATTCAACCACATTACTCCTATTCTCTACTCCTATTCTCTCCTCCCTCCACTGGCTTGGCAGGTCAGATTTTGGCAGGTGCTACTACTTGCCTACAAAATCCTACATAGACCTTATTATTCCTCATTGTCCTTCTCGGCCCCGCCGATCTTCAGGAGCTGGCCTATCAATTCTAAGACTTAAGAAATCAGCAGGAAACAGAGCATTCTCTTACCGAGCACCCCATCTGTGGAACAGTCTGCCAGTCTTCAAAACTTAAAACCTACCCCTTTACTCTCATTTGGCACCCAAGAGTGTCCCTCAGCTTTCATTACAGCTAAATCGACCTGTTAGCCAGCACTAGCCTACCCCTGCTGCCGATAGATGATTACTAGAGGTTTATTATACATGTTCCTTGTCCACCCTGCCCAATCTAACCATAATGCAGTCTCTGTTTTAGTGTGTTGCTGCAACCATGATTGGATGCCTGGCCACACCACTTGACGGCTACCAGTTTGCTCACCAGCCAGCACCTCATCACCATGGATAACACCAATTGTCCATTTAAAAAAAAAAATGTACTTACAATGTTTGCTTATAATACAATATGTCAATTATGGCACCCATTGCACTCCTAACCATCCCTGGAAGGAGGGATCCCCAACTCTGCGTTCCTTCTAGATTTCTTCCTGAATAATTATGGGAGTTTTTTCTTGCCCTTTGGGGGGCTAGGGTTAGGGGTGTCAAATATCAATTATTTTTCATATTTATTTTTAAGACCATTTTGCAAGTAACTGAACAGTTCAACCAAACCAACTTTCCTAAATAAGGAATTATTTAGGAAAACATAAGCAAGGAAACAAAAGCTAAAATAACAGGATCAGAGACTATTCAGGCAATCCGTTATTAATTAAGTATTACATTTATGTGACGTGGTGAACTAAAGACGCAACCACCGGTATGAGTCCCGTGTGTCTAGCGGTGTTTACCTGCCCAGGAGACCAACCACTCCTCTATATAAAGCCATTGTTTGGTCAATATTTCTACACAAATCGGCAAATTACAAAGTACCCTGCTGTAAACAATAACCTAACTAAAACGCAATTAAACTGGATACATCACATTTCAAAATTTCCCCAATGGATATAACATTCAAATCCTTCTACTCCACTACATTTCAGAGGCAAATGTTGTTGCTACTCCACTACATTTATTTAATAACTATTATTTAATAATCATATATATATATATATATATATATATACACACACACACGATATATTAGGTTAAACTACCCAGCAGTACGGTAATTAAAATCACCTCCATCTTTACCAGCCGCAACACTAAACGGATATACACATTAATATTAATTCATTTTATTATTAATTTTATTGGGAACCTACTCAATTTCCCTGGGACCCACTCAAATGTCCACCTGGGTCATTTGAGTGGGTCCCGAGGACTACATTGAAAACCTATCAACATCACTGAAGTAGAATATATGCAGAAAACCATTAAATAAAGCCACGTCGGGTCTACTAGAAACTATAAAAAAGGAGCTTCCATCTAAAATGAAGCCAATCCTTTAAGCCGAGCCATGAGTGACGGGCGGTTCCGTCAATCGCTCACGTCACTGCCACCCGTGACCCCACCCAATCTATGCATCCTTCTATCCATTCTGACAGGTCGTCCACCCATCTCTCTCTGCATGCAAATAAACCAGAGGAGATAAGGAAAGGGAGGCAAGGGTGAGAAAGGCGAATGGCGGGGATTGAAAAAACTAAAGAAAAATAATGGAAAGAGTCCAGAACAGGGTGGGTGTGTGTGCATGTGTAGTCAGGGGGTCATTTTCTTGGAAGACTGAGAGGAGAG
>OMKN01022393.1:2690-12770 GCA_900302345.1 Melanonus zugmayeri
GTGGGCTCTCCTGGTTGATGAACCCACATAAAAGATGACAAATACGATATGAGGGTCCTTCTTTTTTAGTCACTTTGTATTGTAATGAGAATGCACAAAAGGATGGGGGGGGGGGATTAATATGCATGTCTTTTTAATATGTATTTTGCATGCATTGACCACAAATCCAGGTCATCAAGCAGCAGGTCGGGGTTAGGGTTAGGGATTCTTGCGTAAGGATGGCTATGGCTACATTGGGGATCAAACCTGGAACCCACTAGCCACTGAAATATGCTGCGTCCTTGCAGCCCTAATGCAGCGAATGAAGCGTTACACAGCCTTTTAAGGTTTAGCCTGACATTTGCTGCTGCCTCCTCCAGTTCTTCAGAAAAATGACTGTTCTTTTGTAACCAGCCGACATCTTCCATATCTAGCTTCTTAATTACGTGTATCTGAATTCACTGTCAGGTCGCTTATACAAGCTTCTGCCTGATACTATTTACTATTTAGCAGCCACTGCCAATTTTCCATAACATTAGGGATGGCCTGATTGTTAGGGTTAGATAATAACTTTTGGTTAGACTGTAATGTTGCAACATTTAAATTTTAATTTAACAAGCCTTGCTCTGCTGTGCCATCTAGATGTGACATTTTCACATCACTGTGAATGGTTTCATCTTATTCTGCTTTGAACTGAAGTACGTCAACAGTAGATATTTCACCGATGATCATATTATGGTGATTTATGAAATTCAAATACACAAACGCTAAACTAAAAGTTCTTTGGCCAAGAGAAACAAGCTTGAGAAGTAGTGTGCAAGTTTAGAGCAAACCCTAATTTAGAGTTGTACTCCTCTGGGGACGCTTCCCGTTTTATGCCTGACCTTTCAACCTCATTTTCCACTGTTGAGAGCTGATCCTATCTATCCATGCAGGGAGGCTCATCCTCCAAGCACGGGATTACAGACACGTAAGTACAACACAGAGAGGGAGAACCTTGCACTTAGTATCTTGTGGTTAATATCAGCAGAGAACATTCAAATCACTCTTTTCATGGAGAACAACAGGAAGTAGAATTGTATCAGTGATGTACTACCAGAAGGGCCTGGGCTTCTTTGGCGCTCCACTAGGTCCAACCCGTTCCGAGTTAACAGGGTCATATTGACTCGTTCTAAGTCATTACAAAATATGTAAGTTATTCCAGTGAGAGAGTCCTTGGAAACGACTGGCATCCATAACATATCCAAAGGAACATAAACATTTGCAGTGCGAATCAAAGGATGATTAGTCTTTCTTTCGTGAGTGTGTGTGTTTGCACGTGTGTGTGTTTGTGTGCACGCACATGTCCCTGCATGGTCGTGGTGCCGGCCAGTTTTCTGGTTTGCGTTGAGAGGCGGTAAACGAACGGGAGAAGAGTGGTTCTTGGCACATCCATTCATGACCACTTCCTTCCCTGGAAAAAAACCCTGCCACCCACCCTGCACCCAGACGATGCTTATCACAACCAAACGACCTCATTACAATGCCGACACTCTGTGTGTGTGTGTGTGTGTGTGTGTGTTCGAGAGAGAGATGGAAAAACAGAGAGGGAGAACAAGAGCGATACATAGAGAGGGGCGTTGTGTTATGCCAAGTCTTAATAAGCATCACTAACCATTCTCAATAATCATCCCGTTATAACGATGCCAGACCATAATTCAGTATACATAACACAGATTGATCATAGTTGAGGAGTGTTTCACAAAATGTTTCAGTTGAGGTTGTTCTATGTCTACAACCAGGATCACATTGTCTTAGGCTGCGTTTCCTGATATCGATGTACCTTAACGGTTTTCAAGGGATACATTCGTACACACACACACACACACACACATAGGTAAGGTACCTTCGGGAAACAGCTCGGTAGCTTAAGGTATACCTTAAGGGAGATTTCACGACACACGTAGCACTAAGGTACATTCGGGAAACGCAGCCCTACTCTTTAAGCTTTTACAAAGACACATTTTTCTATTGCTTCTCTGAATAATAATAACAATCAGCTACAATTGGCACAGTTGCCCCCAAACATTTGTGCCCTTCATTTCTTCTAGTTAAAAGCATTCTAGTCTTGCATGTTAAGCAGAGGCAGTGGTGGCAGGACAATGCACCTGGTTTGTTATCATTTACCACGTGTGTTATCTATGAACATTTCATCAATGACACTGTTGGGGCAAACCCTATGGATCTTGATACCATTAGTTCAGATGGGGGTCCCCTAGAAAATTGCCATCTCCTAACACACCAGTCATGCACAGCAGTGGTGGTTTAACAATGATGAAGAGCGATGGCGAAGACGATGACCGCGGATGCCACGCGGCAGCCGACTCATGCATGACAACGTGTTATTTCTGAATAGGCGGCATATATTCTGTCAATAACAAACAGAATAACACACAGGCCAACTTTTCAAAGGCAGGGTATAAATAAACAACAGCAATTAAGCGTACAGTTTGAAACAGCGCAATCCCACATATCCTCCATGGTTATATCTGGCAGTATATATTCACCATCTGTCTCCTTTGTGTGTGTACTGTGCTGTGAAACTCCCTATGCCATGCCAACGCACCACCCTTTTGTACCAACTTGTAGGTAGACGTTTGCAGTAGGTATACGTTCACAGGAAGTCTGAATGGGTGGAGGAGGAGTCGGGGTTGGGGGGGTATCTTACCAGCTTGCCCTGGCAGCGTTGCCTCCCGACGCCGTGCTCACACTTGTGGTGCAGGCTCATCTTGCAGGCCTTGCAGCGCAGGCCGTGCTTGGCCGTGTTCCCCGCCAGAAATACCACATGCTTGGCTGTCGTTCCTAATGGAGACACACACACACACACACACATAGACGTGTAAGCATTGTGCACGCCAAGAAGTACAGTACACGCACGCCCACAGACACATGCAAAGAAAAACAAAAGTTATATTATGGTCACGTTGAGGGGTTTTGATGAAGGACTGTAATGGAATGTATAAGTGAGTCACAATGTGTACCCAGTCCAGACTGTTGTTTTTAGGTTTTAAAGGACACAGAGATAGTATGTTAAAGTTTGACAACAAAAAATGCCTAAATAGATAACGAATGGCTTTCAGAATCAGCTAACAATCTAAAAATCTAAACTAAATCTAATCTTATCCAGTGTAGCAAATAATTGATTGTTCAAATCCATCCATTTTTCATAACCATCACATTCACCTCACAAGACCTGCTTCTGTCATTCATCTTCAACATCACATGACGCCATCTATCATTCTCTTGACAATGTATGAAACACAACTCTGCGTCGTAACTAATTCCTCCTTCACCACCACGTCAAGACGACACACAGAAAAATAAACAAAGATAAATGAGGTGTGTGTGTGTGTGTGTGTCTGTGTGCACGGCAGATGTGCTGTGAGATTAAGATTGCCAGAGTGGAGGAAGTTGACATGATGGACTGAGATAAATATAAAGTAGATGGATAGATAGCTAGATAGACAGACAGACAGAGAGACTGACTTGGTGACATAGTAACAGTGATTTCGGTAGAGAGAGGGAACTCTGTGCTGTGATTGGTTGCTGTCTGGCAGCTCACCACCCCCGGCTTTTCATTGATTAATCAATGAGCACGTGCCCTGCTGTGGCCCAGACTCTCTCTTTGCGCGTGTGAAAATGTGGACATGTAAAGAATTTATTGATCTACTTGTCTCGCTGGATGATAGGACCGGAGTCCTATTGCTGTTGCATGTTCAAAGTTATTTTGTAGCTTTTGATGAAAAAGTATTTGTTTTAGGACACTTCTTGACAGCAAAGTATTCTAATTATTATGTAATTAATTAATGTAGTATGTAATTATTTTATTATTATATTTAATTTAATTTAATATTTAATTTAATTTAATATTTTTTTAACATGATCATGGGAAGACACAGGCAGCAATTTACCAAGCATCTTCAGATAGACAATGGGTGTACATGATTCTTATAGGGAAACTTTCACATCGTGGGCAGTAAAAACAAAGGAAACAAAGGTGAGGGGGTTGACCATCGTGGAAAGTTAAGGTTAGGAGCCTACACATACTGAGAGTCTGAGTTGATTAGCAGTACATTGGAACATTTGGGGAGGCAAGTTATTTTCATACTAAAGAAGTGAGGTGGTCTATCCTAGGGAAGGGGGAGAGGGCCACATGGCTGTAGTGTTAGGTCTGGTGGTTATAGTGTCAGTAGAGGAAGGGAGCTCTCTTTGAGGTGCAAAGAGACTTTATACAAAGGCGTATTTAATTACCTATATGGTATAGAAGCATATATGATTTATGAGGGGTAGTTCATATTTTCCACGACAGCTTTGTTGTCAAACTGACAGCACATTACGCACAAATGAAATGTGGAGTACTATGAGAGAAGATTAGAAATGGGAAAACAGCATGTAGGTCCAGATGGTCTGCATGAAACATTAGGACCCGGAGTAGTAATACAACAGCCAAGGTATTCCTCTGGAGCTCATGTGAAGCCCAGCAACATGACCAGAGCAAACACAAAGCCCTGTACCTGTACACACAAAACACATTCAACTCTGTGTAGTTTACAGAGAGGGAAAAATACAAATCACTGTTTGCTCGTGCTGCACGTGCTGGACATGTGAGCTATCCTATGTCAAGACCTTGTTAGTTTGTAGGAACTTGAAACTGAATAATAGGTGGGGAAACTAGGTCTGGACTTGGCCCGTGAGGTCTCGTATTGCCTGGGCTGGGGCCCCGTGTTAGTGTATAGAAGAGATGGTGTTACTGAGCTGGACGGAATCACGACAGCATTCATTACGACACGTGAGTCAAAGCCTGTGTACCGTCGGCCTGCTGACTGCAACCGCAACCACAACCGCACCGAATCGGAACAACCTCGCCGATAACAAGTGATCTGGTAACAGACACTTGTACCTTGCGTTTCCGTCGCCTGCTTGTTTTTGTCACGTGAAATCAGGCAGTCAATTGTGTGCTGCTGTATCGAGCAACCAGATCTTAATCAGAAAGTCTTCCTGTACGGATAGGAAAGCTGGAGCCGGAGTATGACTTGTGAGACATTTCTGTGAATTAATATTTATTTCTGCGTTTATTTTATTATTTGTTTAAGTGCTTATTTTTTTGCATACTTGCTTAGCATCCTTCTTTATTTACTCATTCATGTATGTATCTATCACACATGTATCTATCTATTCATCTATTCTAATAATAACAGTAGTAGTAGTAGTAGTAGTAGTATATAGTACAAACATTATAAACTACACATAACAATATATAAATACATTAAAAACTATGGGTATAATGCTACTCTGTAGAAATACGTTGCTATTTAAGAGCTACCAAGGTATGATAAACACAGGATGCAACTGAACTGTGCACACAAATGTCTTAGGAATGTAGCTACATTTAGACAGTGAATATAAGCGTAGACGTTAAGTCTAAATCTAGATTTTGCCTGATAAAGCGATATGCAGAGTACGGACTTCATTTACAAACCTGGCGTTGCAATGCAATCCTTCTGAGAATTGTGAGAAAAATGCTGATTTGAACATGATTTAAAAAAGACATCTCTCTACTAAAGACAGGAATGTCTCTGTGTGTGTGTGTGTCCTTTGCATATCTCAAGAACCGTTCATCCGATCGACTTCACACTTGGTGTATGGCTGGGGACCAAAGGGGCTGCAGTGTTGAATTTGGTGCAATTAGGACTCAACAGTTAATATGAATAAACACGCGATCAGCTGCTCTGCTCTACAGCGGCGAGGCGGGGCTTCCTATTAAGTGTTACACCACCGGACGACATGCTGGGTACGGCTCGCTCCTACGGTACAAGAACAGATGAAGAAAGAGAGACTGGAGATGTTACATTGAAGCAAAAGTGTCGTACGTTTGCCATTTTGTTTCGCTGAACTCAAACATTTCAAGCATCAGCGATGTCACTTTTGGAATTAACTCTTTTGTTCCCGGAAATAGCCTGGTCCCAAATAGCTAGCTGTTAGCAATGACAACAGCCAGTTGATTATCTCACGTTCGCTATTAAGTTGAATGCTATCTAACTCAAATGGAAGGAGTCTCTGTATGTATGTATATATGTATGTCTGTCCTTTGATTTTCTCGACAACCATTCCGCCGCTCTACTTCACACTTGGCTTGTGTGTATTGCTGAGGACCCAAGGAAGCGCAGTGTCGAGTGTGAAGTTGTTTGGATGAGCGGTTCTCGAAAGGCCAAGCAATCAGCCCATTCCGAACAGGCACATTTTGAACGGGCACTGCACTAGTGTTTATAAAGAGGAAACAGTCGTTTGTAAAGAATGTCACTCATGAAACAGCCACATACAGTAAATGCACTCCCTAGTAGTTATTAGTGCCATTTACCTGTGAGGCTACTAAATTATGTATCCCTCGCTTTCACAAACAACTGACTCATTCACTTCCCAGCACAAACCTGAAGTTGTTTTTCAGCAGAAGGCCAGAAATAAATCATTGTGAATCACCCAGCACTCAACAAGTCTTATTTACAGGGTTGAAACCTGTACCTGTGGCTCTATAGTTGAAGAATACTTATTAAGAAGAACATTTACTTTAACAAGCCCTGGTCAAATGGCAATGCACACACGCACGCGCACGCACACACACACACTCACACACTTCAAGGACAACACTGAAAGGAATACAGAAGAATGAAGTGTTGGAATAGTGTTTGATGTTTAATGTTGTATAATGTTGTATAATGTTAGATAAAAACAATTCACTACCCCAGCTAGCTAAGTGTATTCGGTTAGTCTTTTTCATTTGGAAAATGTACAAATAATTGTGATGTATTATAGTGCTGTCTTAGAATGTAATCATCAAAAAACATAGTAGAAATATGTAGAAATATATGCAGTTATATTATTTAGAGTATACCTGCACTAAAATAGGTTGGGTAATAGTACAGCCTTCAAGGTAGGAACACATTACACTATGATATTGTGTATTACATCACATAATAAGAAATCACATTACATTATTAACAATTTAACTACAAATCTGTATACTGAAATCTACTCAATGGTACACATAACGTTGTAGTAATATAATTATTGCTGCTCTTGGGACAACTAAAAAGCTAAAAGCTAAACTTCCCATACATGTGTGCACAAATGGAGGTCATAGCGTCTGCCTGGCTGAAATGAAACAATGTTAACACTTCAATTGGTGGAAAACAAATTCCATGCATACATCGCTTTAAATTGCCAATATATGGACACGTTGTAATTTAACTTAAAAAATTAGACCATCCCCTTCCAATTTCTGTTATATTTGAACCGGGATGGTTTTGCTGGGGAAAAAGAAGAAAGTGATGGATAATGGCAAAAATGTCATAACTTTTTAATTTGTACAACATGTATTTATGATTATAACATTAGTTTATGATTGTTATTGTCTCAACCCATGGAGCTCGCACTCCAGTGCTCTGAATGCATGAGCTTGAGCTGCAGTTCACTTACCGGCCAAAGGGACCAGTAATGAGAAGGAATTTCTGATTCTTACAAATAGTACCTTTAAGAGCTAATTGAATAAACTGTTGTACAGTGTTTTGCAACAAAATATGATTACATTTACATATTGCCCAATCTCATGTTGGTTATGCCTTTTGGATATGACCGACAACTTCCCTTGCAATATGTAAAATGTTATCAGCACAGAAACAATTCATTCCATATATCTATCTATCTATATAGTGGTTTAATTACACACTGTCAGAAGATGGAATGAAATGCTTCCAGTAAATGTTACTCCCAGTCCCAAACTAATGAATGCATCATTAAGAAACGTAATGTGATTCTGGTTACTCATTATGAATGACACTTAATTTCATACAGAAGTTTCAGTGTGAAAAAAGTATTGCATTGTGGGTGTTATAAAGATTTTTATATTAGAATATTCCTATTGCTCTTAAGTGACATTTTTCCCTTCAGGCATTAATAAAGCATTATCTTATCTTATCTCATCTCTCATCTGATAAGTTGGCATGGTGTGCCTCATATTTAAACAGCCATAAAATAGACCCTGATTAGAGAAATGTATCACATTTGAAACAAAGGTATTTCAACACTTTGTGTTGTAATACAGTGTATATGGTACCCAGTTCATTGTGACCGTATTAGCCACTCCCATCTATAATATCATAACGTTAGAAACCCCCTGACAATGTCTAAAGACTAAACACACACACATATGCATACACACACATACACATATGCACACACACACACACACACACACACATATATATATATATATATATATGCACACACACACACACACACACACACACACTGAAGCCCATCAAAACACACACTCACACACATACACATTGAACCCCATCAAAACACACACACACACAGAGCCCCATCAATGCACACACACATTGAACCCCATACACACACACACACACCATTGTCTCAGTCTCAAATGTCTTGGATGGGGTCAGTGGTGGCCACAATGTGTTCCCATTATAGCTGGATGAATGAGGAGGAGCACAACAGATTTAGCTTGATGAGTAGCTGAGAGGGTAGCCCAGGTAGAACAGGTGTGGGTACATAAATCACTCTGCCTGTGTTCGAGCTCGGGGCGGCTCGGGGGTCCTACCTACACGGTGCTCAGTATGACATTAACCATTTAACCATTGACATTAACCATCAACCAATTAACCATTATTGCTTATTGTTATGGGGAGATTTTGAATATATATTGTTATATGTTGTTTCATACGTTTTAGTTTATTATCTACCTAACAACACAGTTATTTATAGATATTTACAGTGACTACTTTTCACCGGAAACGTCATATTAAGCGGCGCGTATGTAAGACCCCGATCCCAAACACAGGCTGAGCAAATTACAAACAGATACAGGCCAGGCACGTTACTGCCTCTACAACAAGGACACCAACGGGGCCCTTCAGAACATCCTGTCTCATACACCCGGCCAACAACATCCACCGGCCAATATTACAAATGTAATTAAGTTGATGGGAGTACTGCAGGTGGATTTTAGGGGTTGAGTCGTGTCCTCAAGCAAAGGAAGAAGGAGGAAAAAAATGATATCTCTGTATGTACACACACACATACGCACACACACACTGGACACAAATTCATAGTTCACTATTCCACATTTAACATGCTTATTCCAGGTGGCATCCTGAAACTGTGTTAGCAGGAAGTGGCCCTGGTCATAACACCAGCATGCAGGAAGCAGAGAAGCAGCACTGGAAAACAAGCTATTGGCTAACAGGGAGAGGACCGGGCAGGGAGGAGAAGGGGAACATCTGCTGAGGAGAGAACAGGTAATGGAAGATTTGTGATCCTGGCTGCTGTCGCTACCTACACTGAGTCTCAGACTCACAAGTCCAACAGCAGTACAGGAATGGAATAGTCAAGTAGTCAGGTACAAACCACTGAGGTCAACTCGCCAGCCTACCTTTGGATCTACAAAGATCGGTATTCTTTCAAAAGAACAATTCACAGACTATGACTAATGCTGGGATCAAACTACACAATTTCAGCCCAACCCAATTTTGCCATCGCAGGCAATCTTTCAGCGGGCAGTGACGAACGTTGGATCGGGTTGTCGTGCCCTGTCTCCTGCCCAATCGCCTAATTTTACATATTGACCATCGTGAAAGACACCAATAAGTTGTGAACAATAAGTGTCTGACCCTGGCATAAAAGCACTGCAATTTAAATAGCTATTAAATAACTATATCTCGCATATCATATCATTACATATCTCGCTCCCGGGCCAAGCGTGAAAAAATTAAAAAGAGTGGGGGGGTCACCGTACCTACGATCATGTGGTTGCAGACGTCACAGAAGGTGGGCTTCTTGAAGATGTGCTCCATGAAGCAATGGCCCGCCGCGTCCAGCGTATAGGGGCTGCGTGACGAGGGCGAGCGCGACGAGGGCGGGGGAGCGCACGGGATGGCGGGGGGCACCGGGGGGATGCCGTGGTGGGTGTTATGGGGTGGTGCCATGCCGATGGTGCTGAGGTGGCCGGTGCTGCTGCTGACGTCCGACAGCAGCTCCGCCTTGTTG
>OMKN01022395.1:0-16054 GCA_900302345.1 Melanonus zugmayeri
CCCCCCACACACACACACACACATACACCAGATATTCCCTCCTGTCTGTCTTGTTTCTCTTGCTCGCTCAACCTCTTGCCTCTAGTTGTGTCTCTGCACCCTGACTCCCTCTCTCTGCCTGTCCCAGGGACGGTGTGGTGCAGGCAGGGTCGTCATGGGAGACGGTTCTCTCCTGGTCTCATTAGCCCACCTCCATCATGCTTTATCAGGGGAGCCGAGCAGACCACCACCCCCACGGTCCCCGGACCCCTCTTTACTATTCTGACAACCCCCCGCCCCTCTGCTCTATACATAAGCCTGTGATGATAAGTGGTTTGGTCCTTTTTGGTGGCCAGCATAAGACAATGGCAGACAGCACTGCAGAACATCATCCATCTCGTAGGTCATCCATCTGAGACACAAAAGATGAAATGTGGCCCAAAGCCTCTCCTCCTCTCCCGTCCGGGAGAGCTCTTTCTTTAGCAGAAACAACCTCTTGTTCACTTCTCTCACTCCCTTTTTCTTTTCCCATTAGGTTTTGTTTTTGTTTTGTTTTTGTTTTTTTTACTTCAAATTCTCGTGTTTGGTTAAGCATGGGGAAAGTGCTCCAACGTGTACAAAAAAATAAAGAAATTACATTTTTTGTAATTTTAGGAATGGTGCAGTTGTGGACTTATGTATTTGCCCTGTCAGTTAATGCACAATGTATGTCCAGATGTTTACGTAAACAATGGCCTCTGTCTTCACATTATAATCAATTAAAGAAAATAGGGGCCTGATATGACAAGCTAAACAAATATCTGTATATAAGTACAGTATAAATGGTTATAGCTTTAGCTAACCTAATTTTAAAATCCTCATAATGATCTGTGCAGAAATAGATTAGTGTTACATACATACAGTATATTGTTTCACTTCCCTTATTGTGGTGCACATCTCCAGTGCAGACAAGGTTGTATAATGTTTATTTACCAGGACTAGAGCTGCCCTATGACATTTCCATGGATGAAACAATGTTATTGAAACTACGAAAAACGTTGAAATATTAATTCATAATGAATTCATTTACAGAGGAATTGAAGGATTTTATTAAGACAAGAAAAGTGATTTTGATTTATTATATTGATTGGTGAATACAATAAAATGTAATTACATCTCTTTTGATGTCTAACAAATATATAGTTACATGGCATGTGTCATGATCAAAATGATGCCAATCCGATCTTACACACAGGAAAGAAGAGACATTGATAATGTAATAATGGCAACTGACAATGTGATCAAAGCCCCTGATCCATTTTACACAGATGTTCATCTAACGCATGCTAGCCTTGTATCAGTTTAACCTGTTAATCCTCTGCTGCCTATGTCTAGACATGGGGAGGGGGGCTTTACACACAATCACCGTGATGGACCCCTGAAACATCCACAGATGAAAAGTGACCTGGGCAAGTCACTTCAGCAAGTGACTTAATATACATATATTATTTTTAAACGCACCATGACTCTATTGCAATGGAAAGCATCTGGCAACCTATTCTACTCTATTTTGGACCCTGTGGTGAATGATGAATACATGATTAAAATGAATGAAGAGAAACCACAGTAGCGACCACAATACTACTACTACTACTACTACTACTACTACCGCTGCTGCCAGCAATACAATTATAACATTAGGTAAGTAGACCACACATTAATGATGTTGAGTTCAGAGCAGGACAGTGCTGAAAAAGAGCAAAGCACACTGGGTAAATATAAAGGAAAAAACTCAAACAAAAGACAGCTTTCTACAGGAGTGCTGCAGACTGCTGAGAGATCTACTGTATATAGCATCTATACAATTGCTGTGTTATATGACTTGGGGCAGTGTGGGGCTTGTTGTTTTATAACAGAGCTGAACAAATCCACCAGGGAATCACCAAGACCACCTGAAATTAATCTAGCTCCAGCCTGAGATGCCTATGAAGGATTAAGGATAAGAGCTACACCTGCTCATGATTTTTCACACGCCTATGAGACTATATGGCATTTAAGAACCATGGCCAGAATATATCCCAAGATGGCGGGTTTCTTCTATTACAGGGTCATCAAACGTGTCTATCTGATGGGAAACCCATTTACAGATCGATTGGATGTGACTGTAGAATGTAGAAATATCAGATGGCAGCATCATGAACTTGTCATGGTTAAGGTAATACATTACCAGACATTACCAGACACAGTGGCCTACATTAGTTAATAACTTTGATGTTCAAGGTTATTAAAAGGACTATTTATTTAGGACCTATTTAACTAACATGACCTCATGTAAAGGAGTAAAAGATCACTCATGCATACACATTATACACATGTGTTGAGGCAATGTTGTACAATATGTAGATATAATATTTATATATATATAATATATAACATTTTATATAGTTCATCCTTATTTAGATATTATTATTAAGTTATTATTGTGCCACAACAAGCTGTAGGGTCCAGGGTCCAAGCTTTAGTTCCACCCCTTGCTGGCTTGAAGCTTACACAATGAGACTGTCACACTATATATGCTATGTTTTGCACCATACACGATTCCTTCTAAACTATACACAGTTAGAGCAATTTGCACTGTCACACACTGTCCTTTATTCAGGCGATGCTTATGGCAGTGATAGTACCGTTCTGCCACCCTGTGGTGTAACCAAACATTGCGAATCTTTTACGTTCACCAAATGTCCCTCTGCGCTGTCCGTAGATCGACTTTTAGTCTGACGTGTATCTACGGGAAGTCTGTTTCAGCAGTTTCGGTAAATAAACATCTGTACGATGAGCAGAGGATAGCTTTTTGAACGCACGATTAAACATTACAATATAACTTTTTTTGAATCCATCACTGATGTCTTCAAGGGAGAATGTCATCAGATTTAACGTTAGATTTCGAAAATCACCAATATCATCATATGATGATGAATAGTGACACTGGCATGTCCATCGACCAGGATGGCGAGTGGGGTAAGCGTTGCTTTAATGTGACCGGGGCAGGTGTTAGCTGCCCGTATAATATGATTTAATACACCATGTTACCATAAAGTTAGAACTACAACGTCTTTTTTTCTGCTGCTAACGTTAATCAGACAAGGTTAGCTATGACTAGCGTAAGAGCAATGACGCAACCCTTACGTTTCTTGTGTAACATTTAGCCAAGTTCCACCTCATCCATAATCATATATGTATATTATTTAGCCTGATCGACTATGTGAGTTGCGTGTGTGATTGTGGTCAAATGTGTTCAAGTTTGCCACCAAGACATGCCATCCAGACAGCCGCGTCTCAGTGTTTCTATATATGAATATAGAAACATCTGTATAATACAATAAAACATCTTACATCTCGGTTTGAACGTTATTCATACAGTACAGTACAACGATATATCGCAATATGCCAAAATAAAAATAATGCTGAGGATGTAGTAGTGTTACTTTTGCGTATTTACCTAATTGTATCGTACTACTTCTAATGTGTGCGTAATACTCATCTCTTGATAGATATCAGCCTGTTTGATGAGTTGGAAAACCTGGGAGTTGCAAGTGAGCTGCTTGGAGCCCTCCAGCATGCAGGCTATGTAAGTCTGGGGGGGGGGACAAAAACAAATCTGGGGCTAATCTGAACAAGTCGGGTACAAACAATATGTGTAATGTGTGCCATTGGAATAGGAGAGCTTGAGAAACAGGACATCACAAACAAAAGGAAAGTGTATTTGTTAGGGATAACAGGACACCAGTGGTGTCACATGTCCTCCCTGACTTTAATGGTCTTCTACTTGTTGCTGAGTAAAGAATACGGATGCCATGTATCTCTAAACATTTGGACTTATGTTGTACAAGGCATATACAACTATATTATAAATTAACTTCTAAGTTTAATGCAGTAAATACACCATGATCTTCGAAAGTACGGCTTTGTTAAGACTTCTTCAGCTGTGGTCGGGGTCCTCTTTTGAATGTGTGTGTGTGCTTACAGGATGCAGAGGCTCCTGGCTTGGACTTGGACTTGGACTTTGACCTTGACCTTGACCTGACTCCCTGGAATACAGCAGGGGTGGGCAGCACCTGCACAGGTACATTTACATATGGCCATGATCTGCTTACATCTGCTTTCCACTCTTGACTGATGAAGAAGTCCTTTAGTTTCAACAAGTCCTGAGAAAACCTATTTGGAGATATTGAGGATTTATCTTTAAATGTGGATTTCACTTTTTTTCTTTCCTCAACGATGTGCTGTGTTTAACATGACATCTAATTGATTAGCTCACCTGAGCATTCATTATTATTCATTAATATGACATGATATTTGTCTTCTTGTTTACAAGCCCATGTAAACAATGCAGTCAGTGCAACTGTAATGGCAGTTTATGGCAGTTTATCATCTATAAATAATGTGTATGTACTCTAGTCCAGCAATAGAGCCTACACTCTGTTATATGCAATAATATTTAACCTACGGAAGGTGCTGAAACCTCCTACTCGGTTGTTTTGGCTGAGCTTGTATTGTATACGCTTATTATCATTTAGTGAGAGCGTCATCTACATACAAACTTTACATTATGTAGTTGTTTGTCTTTCAATGTCACTTTTCGGAAAAGTGACATTGAAGCAGAATGGCTCGATAAAGTTGAGGTACCCTGGGGTCAGTTTCCTCACCAGCTTGCTAGTCCCTTCACGTGTGTTTCTTTGTGTCCTTGTGCATCCAGATGGTGAGGTGAGTGTGAACTCTCTGTCACCCGCCTACACCCTGAGCTCCGTCCCCTCTCCCGCCTCGGTGGAAGCCCTGTCTCCTTGTTCCTTATCAG
The DNA here is from genome assembly GCA_900302345.1 of Melanonus zugmayeri. Classification (NCBI taxonomy): domain Eukaryota; kingdom Metazoa; phylum Chordata; class Actinopteri; order Gadiformes; family Melanonidae; genus Melanonus; species Melanonus zugmayeri. Next base: position 4,814 of record OMKN01022395.1, read on the forward strand.
TAAGTCACCGTCTCCACCACGCTTATCCTTTCAATTCCATACATATTGTGCTACTGCGATCTTTCAAAATAAGAGTATTTGAATTCATTTCACAACTGGAATTTGGTTGGTTAAATTGTGTTGGTTTTTTTTTAATTGCTCAACGGCGAGTATATTTGTATGTGCCGGTTTTGGCACACAGTCAACAACAAGGGCTTGCTCCAGATGGTGCCGGAAAATTCTAACTAATTCGCTGGCATTGTGCCTTGAGATATGCACAGCCTCACATAAACACTCACACACACCTGAGACGCTTATTAACAAAGGCCTTAAACACCTTGTCAAACTAATTATTCACTGTCTGTCTGCTTAATACTCCACCCACTCCCTTAAAAAATAGGTGCTGACAACCTCACCAGCATTAGCATAATTTACCAGACAGATGTTTGTTTCATGGCATATACTGCACAAAGAATAAGGTTGCACCTTTCTTTTGACCCCTATATAATGCCCTCTCAATAGTGTTGAAAAAATAAAAATATTAAATATTTCTGAATATATTATAATACCATTATTACCCTTGTGTTGTACCCAACGTTATTTAGGTGAGAATTAAGAGTTAAAACACATTTAAGTCAAATAATGAATGAAACGGTTGTCACTGACATACTAACCATGTGCTAAATTTGTCAGGAAGATGCCACCATTAAACAGTAGTCATACTCTCAACTATTCAGAGTCTCATGGTTATATAAGCAAGTTCAACTATAATTCATCCACACCACACATTACATGTACAGAATGTTACGGTGGGTTCTTCTTCAGTGGTGATCATGTAGCTGAAAATGTAACCACAGCTAACCTTAGTCCGTATTCTGCGCCATGTCCAGGAGGAGGCGCTGTCTCCCCAGTCCCAGCCCTCTCCCATCTCCGTCTGCTCGGACTCCAGTGGCTTCTATGAGGCCCCACCACCGGCCAAGAGAGCTCCAAAGCGGACCAGCCTGGCACCACGAGGTAACATGAACAGGAAAAAGGGCCAACATATTGTCATTGTATATTGACACTATATATATATATATATATATATATATATATACTCTTTTGTCCTCTGTGGTAGCCTCTTTTGTCTGCTGCTAAGTAAATACATTGACGTGAATTCAAATTGGTCTAAGATGACAATAAACAGCAATGTAGTAAATTAAAACAAATGAATAATTTAATTCTACTGACAACAACCCATGTAGTATTTGTCTTTGTCAACAACAAAAAGAAAGATACTCCATGCATGACTCTTCTTTGACTCATTTGATTAACCGTCACACTCCGGCAAGTTTGGCCTCGCATTCAAACGAACAAAATGCAAATGTGTACATGTTGGCTCCTATTCCGTCTATGCCCTTTCCCAAAACGTGCCTCCCTTATTTATTTTGCTACCTTTTCTCACAGCCAAACCAGCTCAGCCGGTTAAAAGACCCATCCAGCTGAGCCCCAAGGTCTCTATCCAGCCCAAGCCCTTGATCACAGCTCTCAACCTGGCGCACGCCACAGCGCCCCTGCAGGCCAACACCATTATCATCCAACCCCTACAGACCACTGTGCTGCCCGTGGTCAAACCAGTGCCAGTAAACATCCAACCGGCGCCTCTAACAGGTCAGAGTGTGCACTGCACCACATAGCCACTCATTGCATCCTACCCACACCGCATTGCATCACACCACACTGCTGTATGTTAGGCACTCAAGGTCAATGGGAAGATTTACCGTGTTCAAAAATGGATGTTTTCATTTAGAATGCTGACCTTGTTCAATTTAAAAATGGCTTTGTTTTACTTTAATAACCACAATAGATAGTTATTTAGTCTTCGCCAGAAGATGGCACTACGGCCATATCTTTTCGTAGGGTTAGGGTAGACTGAAAATTGAGTCAAATTGAAGAAGTTTCCATGTTCTCTATTACTATATGGAAGAAAGAACATGAGATCAACATTGAGATTAACATAACATTACATTATTTCCTTCCACATTAATGAATCAGTCATTAATGTTAAAATCAATTAATTACTTTATACTATATATTTATTTCAGACTTACTCTCTCAAATCTTGACGGTATTCATAACTTACTCTCTCAGATCTTGACGGTATACCACAAATATAGATGAAAATATACCAGCTCAGTCACAACAATGCTCCAGCAACACAGTGAGGATTTGATGAGAAATAAAGATGACCATAGATCAAATAAACCAATTAAATAAGCAAATGACTACATCATCATGTCAGTGTAGTATTGACGTGTGACCATGGAGACCCACCACTACTCTGTTCCACTCAACACATTCAACAATGATAATATAATGTGCTTTTGTATAATGCGGAAACGGACAAAACTAATTTCTAGGTGGAGTAGAAGTCTACTCAACAGCACAACTAAACCACATCTGGAGCTAGCCAGTCTGCTTGGTGTGAGCCAAAATGGTTGCCAAGATGTTTTAGTTTTTTTGTGTACTAGCAGCGCTATGGAAATCAAGCCAATCAAGTGTTGTATTGTAATTTTGTTCCAAATGGATCTGATCACATGAATGGCAGGTCTAACGGCAATCTGTCTCCAGATGTGACCAGATGCGATCTGGATACAAGACACCAGGTCTGGGCATGTAAAACTGTAAACTGGTAACATAGTTTGCTCACACGCATCCCAATCCAAAACGCAGTGTTTTCTTACTAGATTGTTTTCGGTCTCGGGGGGGTGGCGGGGCTTGTGTCTCTTTTCTCAGTGTCACACTTCAGAGTTTGGTTGAGGTCAAGCCATCACCAGACCAACATGATACAATACAATGATCGAAGGGCAACACTCATGCTTGTAATTGCTGTTGATTCACTTTGTCATTGTTTTGTGTATAACAACACCCCAGACTCTACTCTACTCTTAGAAGGCTTAATATAACACACACATACACATACATTCTTTATAGCCTCTGACCAATGCCTCCACACCATTAGCGTTGACAGGTTGTTTGGTATTAAAAGCAAAGCCTGATGGGGCTGATAATGAAGGATGGTTCCTGGCACCGGCTCGCTGGAGGTACTTAAAGGAAGCCCATGTTATGTTAGGTACCAGCTGGTGGCTAGAATCACCACTGTGACCCACCTCAACAGTTACACATGTCCCCTTTTTCTCTAGGCATGGGTTTGGTCATTGCCATCTTCTGTATGAAAGCACACATATATCCTAGGCTCATATACTGAAATGAAAAACAACTTTTCAGTGAGGAATGTGTGTGGAATGGGTGAGTGTGTGTGGGGGGGGGGCACATCACAGTAAACATTTCTCCACCTGCACCTTGAGCACAGGGAGTTCAACTGTAAAACTCCAGAGGTTTATGTAGGTCACGAGAGGCAAGGGGGTTGGAGAAGATGCTCTGTACCATCTGCAAAGGACCGGCTGCTTCAAGACAGGCTGCTTCAAGAGCCAACACTTTAGGGTCCTCTAGCTGATAATACTAAAACATTTGTTTTCATAGGCATCCTTAAAGGGACAACGTGGAGGGTTTTCATTTAACTTAAAAAATGAGACCTTCCCCGACTCTCTGTTGCATAGAACAGTCTGTGGGCTGATTTCTATTATATTTGAACCAGGCTGGTGGTTCAAAGGAAGGAAGTGACGTCTGCGGATAATGGTATAAATGTCTGTTCTTTCATAACTTTGTCATTTGTATGTTTATTTATGACTATAACTAACATTAGTTTTTGATTATTATTGTCTCATGTTCAACCCATGGAGCTCCCACTCCAGTGCTTGCACAAGCTCCAGCAGGCTGCAGTTCACTTACTGGCCAAAGGGGCCAGTAATGAGAAGGAATTTCTGATTCTTAGACATAGTACTTTTTTAAAGGACTACTTTGGGATTTTTCAACCTAGACCCCATTTTCCCATCATTTTGGGTCTAACTGACTAATGCGGGCAACAATTTTTGAAATTGGTCCAGTATGGAGTGAGAACATAGTCACGAAATGTCTGCATTGTAACCCTTTGGGGCAATTGCGCCCGTCAATGTACGTCCTCTAAAAGTGTTTGTTTTTGCCACTGTCAGACTCAGATTGTTATAAGTGTTTGACAACATTATGGAAAGGATGCCTACAGAGAAATAAACAATTTTTCTTTACCTTTCGCTTGATCCGGTCTGTTTGTTATTGTGTCTAACCAAGTCTCGCTTGACGAGAAGTCTTACTCTGAAATCCTGCAAAATCTCACATTGTCGAAATCAGCTAAATATTCAGCCATGACTTTGAAAATCTTTTAGATAACACTAAGCTACGCTTTCTGTAGTCCAACACAACAAACTCTTGCCAGCACTCCTCTCTCCAACTCTCACTCATGTTTCCACCATTCTTTTCCTGCAAAAACTCAACTTTCACAAGGTTTCAGAGCGAGACTTTTCCTCAAGTGAGACTTGGTTAGACACAATAACAAACAGACCGGATCAAGTAAAAGGTATAGAAAAAAGTTGTATTTCTCTGTAGGGATCATTTCCATAACACTTATAACAATCTGAGTCTGTCAGTGGCAAAAGCACTTTCAGAGGACGTACATTGACGGGGCACTATTGCCCCAAAGGGTTACAATGCAGATGTTTTGCGGCTGCGTTCTGGCTCAATACTGGACCAATTTAAAACGTTTTTGTTCACATTAGCCAGTTAGACCTAAAATGATGGGAAAATGGGGTCCAGGTTGAAAAATCCTGAAGTTATCCTTTAAGCAAAATGCCCTAATCCCTACCTGCTCCTTGATCTAAAATGTACTGGAAGCCACTTTGGATAAAAGCATCACCAAAATGAAGACTTGGTTGTTTGGGCTAAAAGCCACAAATGTGGGATGCATTTAAGCACACACACACACACAGACACACCAGAGCTAAGTGTTTATGCAGAGCAGTAGCTGCCGTCTGTAATCTTGATGTGTGTTTTGTTTGCTGTATGTTCTTCTCAGGGCATCGCGTGGTGCTGCCACAGCCGGGCCAAGTGCTTCAGATCCAGACGACCCAGGCCGTCCCTGGTCACGTGGTCACCTTGCCCACGCTGGGCCAGGAGAGGCCGGCCCCCGTTGCTCCAACCCAGACCGTAGTCCCCGTCACGCTCCGGGCCCCTTCCTCTGATGACGATGTAAGTCCTAGTCTAAATATATCTTATAGTATAATGTATACATATTCATATGCAGTATGTCCTCTCTAGCTCAACTGGAAGAGCATGGCTTGAACACGGTTAAGGTTAGGGGTATTGTAAGACACACTGTTGGATGACAAATGTATGTGCCAAACATGTCATACATACATAATTGTATGTATTTATGATTTATATAGCTAGCTTTTTTAACCTTTATTTAACCAGGTTTGGTCTCATTGAGATTTAACATATCTTTTACAAGAGAGACCTGGCCAAGACAGCAACAGCAGCATACAATCAAATCAAATAAAACATACAGTGAACAACGTACCACATACACCACATATAACACTTTATTTGACACATTTTGCATGGCAGGGAAGAAGCAAGACCTACAGGGCCAGACCGTTACGTTGACCTGCATAAATCTTTGGCTATATATACTGTATACATATGGGCCTATATAGAGCTGTAGCAGGTGGTAAACACTGACATGTCCCAGCCATAGACGTATATACATAGACGCCGCATTGGCCTTTGGATCATACGTCAATGTCGCCGTCTGGCCTGTAAACACATACGTAAACGGGGAGATGCGGTTTTTCTGGATAAAAAGCACCATAACGATAATATATTGTATATATAATATAATATATAGAACTATATATAATATATAGATGATATATAATAATATATGATATAATAATATCTTTTTTTGTACTCCACGTAGATCATAAACAATGAAAATGACTCTTTAAAATCGGTTGAGAAATGTAATCGTTATAGTGCTTTTTATCCAGAAAAACCGCATCTCCCCCGTTTACTTGTATGTGTTTACAGGCCACGCTTGACAGGACCTATATGGCGGCCGTGTTTATGTATCATAGCAACGGGACAACTGAGCCAAAGCGGCGTCTATGTATATATATGTCTATGGTCCCAGCTCTCTCCCCGAGTGTGTGTGTGGTGATGGCTGGTTTATCCTGTGTGCCTTGATCACTCATGCACCACAGGTGTGCAGCCTCACCCAGCGAACTAAGCAAACTAATATTTTTTTTATTTGTGTTTTTTAAACACATTGTACGTGATTTCAGTCACCAATTGTTTCCTTTTAGTTCTAGAAGTCAGACGGGAAACTCAATGAAAACATTTTTGTTTTCATTGGCTAGCCTTATCAAGTTAATTAAAAAAACTGTATATCCTAGAAAAAACAAGATATATAGTCTCAGTAGGGCCTTTTTCCATCCTCTTTGTTTCAACCTGTAGTGCATTGATCCTTTAGTTAAGAAATGGACTCACAAAGCTGACTCACAAAGCTATTGACTTGCAGTCTGAGTCATGTGTTTTTTACTTGGGTGTCCATGTCTGTGTGTGTATATTTACCAGTCACATGTCCAATATATACATACCAGAGTTGGCCTAGTTTGGATATTTAGTATGTGATTCTTGCCAGACTCTCGTGTCGTCTGGGAGACGGTCCAATATACATTCCGTCATCCCAAACTATTTTTAGCATCTTTAGCTTTCACAAGCCATTAACTTTAATTATTAAATAAAATACTAAAACTTAAATTGCCGGGGCAGACACAGCCCCACCTATTATTATTTATTTCCTATTTGTCTCATTTCCGTCCACACCTTTGGAAAAAAAGGGATTATTCTTGCACTATGTCAACTAAAGCAGACCAATCAGTCAACTCCCCAAAACCAGCCCCTCACCATGAAATATGCATATATTTCTACTAAAATGATCTAACATCATGACCATCCATGGGTACTAGACAATCAGCCACAGCGCTGTTTATGCTTAGCAAAGGTTTATTGGAACAATATGGGTATTATGTAATGATAAATCATATTTGGAACCTAATGAAGGAACAGAAGATGATGTCAGTGCAGCTGCAAATAAACACGGGCCATAGCCTGCACAGAACAGCCTGATCCGTAGGATTACCCCCTTCTCACTCATTTAACTTCTTGCCTTCTTGTCCTGCACATTGCAGCTTCCAGGGGATCTCATAAGGGACTGTTTACCTTGTGTCGTCCAGGCTCCCCTGTGAGACCAACTTTAGAAAACACACAAGAAAACCTAATTACAGCACCCATTTTGTTTCAACTACACGCCTGTGGTCTCTCAATAAAATTCCCGGCATCTTTTGTGCACGCTGGACTTAATTTTCGGTGGGAGAGTTTATTGCCCTGCGTTCAAGGCCCGGGGTTTGTTTTGATAGCTTGTGGCTTTTAATGCGTCCTTTTATGGTTGGGGTTTAGAGTTTAGTCTGTGAAAGTCCTTTTCCCCATGCGCTCGCTCTCTCAGACTACATTTCCCATGGTGACTTGGTGTACTGCCAGATCAATCATGGCCGCCGGTGTTCTCTCTGCCCTCCAGCGTGAACCTCTTCTGTGATCTGAATTGGAGTTTTAAAGAAGTTACAGTAAATATGCACATCGTTGCCCTCTCACTCACTCACCCCTGATATTCTTCAACTTTATACATATTACATAACGTTATTTTGTTTGTTCGTTATGTTATTACAAGAATTTGGATGTCTTTTTTTTTTCATTAGGCTGAACTTCGTGAGTCACATTTGTGGAATATAACATTGTTTATTTAAAGTGACTAGTGGTTATTCTCGGGAGGGCGGTACACATTTGCGCTTGCCACAGGAGATGGATCCAATCTTTGTATCTTGTTGACTTCTCAAGGACTGACACGTGGGCCTGTTGCATGACCTTCCCAGCGCCATGGAAACTTTGATCACAACCTCGAGCTGCAGCTGTCCGCTTTTAGCTGTCCACGTCTGTTCGCAATCTTTTCACATCCACTATATTCTGTGGGGGTTGTTTCATAATCTAATATTCGTGATATCTCATCCCAAGTTTTAGTTTTGTTTGTTATGAACGTCAACCATTGACCTCTGGCTGTAACAAAGACCCCTTGTTGTGAGATGAACACGTTTTAATTATCATGGGCACAATAAAGCCCGGACAAGCAGATCATGGGTGCCAGACCTTGAGAAACATTGGCGAGGAACTCCCAAATCCCAGAGGCCAACACAAACGATCCTCCCCACCAATTTACGAGGCTGGCCCAAGTCAGTCAGGTTTTACAATAGTGATTAACCCCCATTAAAGGGGCGGGGCTGGGCCTTCTAATTCTGGGAAATAAATGAAAAGGACGTACAGTTTTTGGCCGTGCGTGTCCATGAAACCCTTTGCCAGTCTCTCAAGTGAAAGATGCTTGTGCTTTTTTTAAAGGGCAGCAAGTGTATACAATAATTGTTTGTTCCTAAAGGGCACACGGGAGAATCTTCGCTGCTTTAAGTCAAGCATAGGCAGGACACTTGTTCATCTTTGATGGACAGTGCCAATAGCGTGTGCATTTTTAGCATAACCAAGCCCCGTGGGAGTGGAATCCCTGACAGCGGCAACACTACGAATGCACCGGTTCCGCTCCAAATCCTTGTGTGCCAAGTCAGCTGTGCAGCAGCAGGTGTGGGGTTGACAAATACATACATTGATATTATTGAGATCATAACTCCTTTGCCGCCGGCGCATGAGCCACATGATGCTGTGTGCGTGTGTGTGTGTGTATGTGTATGCTAGTGTTTGGGCCTTCTACAGCTGTCTTCACTTTATAAGCTTGTTGTGGTTTGGCTACAGCACAGTAGTTAGTGTGAGGTGTGAGGGTTTTTTTGGGGGGGCAAGGAGTGTAAAATGTCTATTAGGGCTGCCACTCTTGTGCCAGGTGTAAATGAATTGTGTGTGTGTGTATGTGTATATACAGTGTCATGGTCTGAGTTTGGGCTACATAAGCCTGGGTGTGAAACTGTTGCTAATGATTACATATCTCAGGCAGGTGTTCCACAGGGCAGGGAGATTTGGGACAGCTGTAAACAGCCATCAGGGATCTGGTCACTGCAATATAACGGATCATCTCACATCGGAGGGATTAAGATGATGCGTTGTGGGCTGTAAACCCACCATTGGTTATCCAGATGTAACCAATCACACCTAGGAAGGACTCTCCAGACTTTTACCTGTGCTCATCCCACAGACTTGTGTTGAAGTCAAGGTGGAACCCTGAGAGAATACTTTGTGTCCCCATGTGAAAACTAATTATTATAATTCACCCCTGATTTTATGACCTTGAGTCTCACTAAAATACAACTGTTCCACTTTCAATTGTTTGACCCTCAAACTAAACCAATTCCCCCTGTGGAACACACGCTCCACACCATCTCCTCCCGTATACTCAGGTCAGGGTTTTCATCCTTCCTTGTTAAATGACGAACCTCCAATTTTAATGGCTTTACTGGCCGTCACACACTTCCTGCGAATTGACCCTTAACCCCATGGAATGGAAAAGACAGTGTCCGTAAACAGCAGGGCGGTGTTCTGGTGGGTGTTTATTGGGCTGTTGGGCTGCATGTGCGGGCATGTTTCTGTCCGTTTGATGATTTGATGAGTAGGCATTCTTTGTTTGTTTTTAGTTCTTTTTTTTTTTTTAGCAATTCCCACCTGCAACATATTCCTACCTGCATTCTCTTGTAACTGTTGGCAAGAGCGACTGAACTGAGCTTGAATGAAGCATGTGCTGGTTAATGCCCTGCTAGAGGACAGGTCAGCAGAGAAAACGGCGATCATTTCCACCAAAGCTGTTCGAGGTCCAAGGAACCGAACTACTCTCATCGCCGGCGTCACCAAATTAAAATATCCGGGTGTTTTAAGCAAGAGGGTTCCTGTTCCACCATCTTTGCTCCGCCCCGCCCTCCCCAATGTTCTTCTGGTCAGCTCTATTGTTGTGGCGTGAGGTGATTTTCCCACCCACTCTGTCTCTGGGTGGACGCGTTCCTCCGAAGTTCCCAGGCCCGGCCTAATGGCACGGCTCCCAGATCTGAGCCTGAGAGGCTCCCACATCGGAGCCTGAGACACAGACTTGTTTCTCAGGAGACGGAACACAAATACAGGCATCCAAACAACCTCATCACCAGCGGGGCTATTGGGGTCCAAGGGTCCCCTTAGCGGCTTACTGCGTCGACACCGTCTAAGCAGAGTGTATAGGGAGGGGGAAGAAGAGCGACCAGGAACTAGATGGACAATGAAGGCGTTTGACTCTTTGTAGCCTGTCGCCCATGTTGATTAGCATTTGTGTGTTATGTTTGGGAGGCACACACAGAAACCAGAAACCCCACCACCCCCGCTGACCCTTTGATGTTGGTTCCCACTTCTTTGACCTTAAAAATGCCAAACTCAACAACCTATTAGCTCGTTGTTAAGTCTGTGACTTAACAACTCGCGGCAAAGCAAACAAGCAAACGCACATGTCCATCGGCATTTTGTGACCGGTAATTTTCTCGAGTGATCCTACAGTTGAAGAGGATGCAGATGCCCGGTGTATTTTCTAGATGATCCCGAGCGTGCAAAGCTCAAGACTACAGTAATTAGGAGTAACTACAGATGTGGACTTATGGAGTACATGCTATGTATGTATGTGTTTACATCCAAAGATTCAACCCCATTTCTCAGGGAGTGACGCGCCCCCATAAACACATCCTCCAGCACGGAAAGAGGGGGCCGGGACCCATGGCCACCTTCCTCCCCTAAAACCCCTTTGATTTGCCCTCACCCTTCCCACCCCAATCACCACACACACACACACACACCACTCCCAGCCAGGACATGGGTGGTGTAAATGCCTCTTCAAATATGAGAATGAGCATGCATGCACACCTGAAGGACTCGCAGTAGGTCGGTGTTATTAAGAAGCCGTGTGGGATGTTGATGGGTTTTTTTTGGGTTCAGTCTGTGTGACACGTCTCCCCACATGTGTTTGTTATTGTCCTCTGTAATGGAAAGGAGCATCTGCAACAATGTGGCTCTCTAAACCAGAGTAGGCCACGTTGGAACATCCTGCCCTACCTTCACTGGCTGATGCGCACACACATACACACACACACACAGAGACCCACATAGTTCCATTAACTTATTTTCCAATCTGTCAATCTCCTTATCAGTGCAATCTTTCTCCTATACCTCCTTTTTTACATTCCGTCTGCTTATCCCATTTGTCTGCTGCAAGAAGCTGCATTTCTGAGTGTC
>OMKN01022399.1:0-17520 GCA_900302345.1 Melanonus zugmayeri
CTTCGCGTTTAGTTTTTACCTGCCCAAGCGCCCACAATACCCGGAGAAGGAAGTACAAACTTGACTTGCTGGCTATTTAGATAGTCATAGGCTGTTCTAAAATATGTGTACATAAGTTATATACACAAAGTTATGTACACTATATAAGTTATGTACACTATATAACTTATACACACTATATACGTTATACACTATATGTACACTATATGTTATACACTAAGTTATGTACACTATGTATACTATATATAACTATTACTACTTATACGTTATACAATTATAAGTTATATACACTATATAAGTAATAATAAAATAAGTAACTCCTACAGTACAATATATAGTTATATATGTAACTATATAACTTATATAGTGTACATAACACTATATAAGTTATGTACTGTAGTGGCCACTCACTAGCAGTACACTATATAAGTTATGTACACTATATAAGTTATAGTGTACATAATTTATAGTGTACATAACGTATATAGTGTATATAACTTATATAGTGTACATAACCTATATAGTGTATATTATTAGCAGGGGTGTCAAACTCAAATCTATGCAGGGGCCATATCCAAAAATGGCTTCGAGGGCCTCTTATAATGAATACCACAGGAGGTGATACAGTAAGTAGACCTATTTCATAAAAAAACAATGGCTATTTAACAATAAATAAATCCAGCAATTCAGCACACAGCACCACGCAGGCCCGGCACCATGGGGGGCCGGTATTTTTTAAGTGCGCCTGTTCGTCATCGCGTAAAAAAAAGTAAATGAGGGTAAAACCTCAGTCCATTTCGAGAATAAAAAAATCAATCAATGTGAGTGCTCTGATTAATAAATGTATTCTTTGATTTTAAAACCTTTCTGAAAGCTATTGCATGGTTTTATCAATTAATTTTTTGCCGCCTCACAAATGGTAACCGCCCCCTCAGTCACTTTATCCTGGCGTCGGGCCGGCACCACTATAGGAACACGTTTGCAGTGCTTTCTGGGAATTGTAGTTAGGAATTAGAGATGCAGGCCAAAATTAACTGAACACTCAAATTATTGTGCGGGCCGGATATAATTCGGCCGAGGGCCTGATTTGGCGCCCGGGCCTTGTGTTTGACACATGTTATATAGTGTACACTATATAAGTTATATAGTGTATATAACCTATATAGTGTACATAACCTATATAGTGTACATAACTTAATATATATATATGTAAGTATATGTAACTACACTTATATAGTGTACATAACATATATGTTATATACACTATATAAGTTATGTACACTATATAGGTTATATATAACTATATAGTGTATATAACTTATAATTGTATAACTTATAAGTAGTGTCTGCGGGCCAGCCTAATTAGAGGCTCCAGTTTCCCAGCCGTCAGTGCCTTTGCCTCCTCGGTCCAAGTGGAGATTCCATAGCTAGCTGTCCAATATTGATGACGCTCGCGCAAATAAATACTAACCCTGTGACGCATGTATTAACCGGATGTTGCGTTTGTATTTCTTCCTTTCGGTTGCTGTCGTTGGAAAAAGACTCATTGGTGACACCTAGCGGCGGGGTTATGTATAGCGGCTGTTAGAACAATTTCTCAGAAGATACACAGACACCGTAGAAGATACATTAAATTGCATTCATATTTGATTGTTGTCCTATATGGTGCGCTTCTTTTTGTCATTGATACTGAGGGTAGAGCTGTGTACTGTTCATATCTAGATTAACTAATATTTATCAGGATACACTAAATTTCTCTACTGCATACAAATATTCTTGAGATTCTGACTCATTGTAATTCATGGAAACATGACAGTGATTAGACAAGAACAGTTTAATGTCTCAATGTTATTTTGAAAGTGCTTTGATATGGTCCCCTTGACATAGAGTCGTAATAGGAAAACAGACAGAGAGGTGCGCTCTAGATGGCTGTCTGACAGTGTGAAGGCCAGTTAGTTGTGAGCTCCTTGTTGACATAGTAGTACATCCACGTCACAAAGGGGAAGACTGCGATGGCCACACCAGTTGACACTCGCAGTGTTCCAACAGGACCCCTGGTAGAAAACACACAACCGTAAAAACAACATGGGGGATAAACCCCATCTCCATGCTTTTCGATTTCTATTTTATTGTCTGTAAAGCACAAGAATAATCTTCCCAACCTTCCGGAGTGACGACATAACAGAAGCCAAATCACTGTGAGCATAAGTCCGGAAAATTCTCTGGGGAAAAAAAGGAGGGAAAATGTAGTTGTTATAACAACAGCACAGCCTGCTTTCAAACATATTAGCTTCATGCCTACGCTAAGACATTTACATTTAGCAGACGTTTTTATCCAAAGCGACTTACAGTAAGTAAATTTGTCAGAAGAAAGTGCAACAACAACATCCCTGTGGGTACAGTAAGGATGTCCATAGAGCAAGTTTTCAGAGATCTCAATAGAACAAGTTTTCAGAGATCTCAATAGAACAAGTTTTCAGAGATCTCAATAGAACAAGTTTTCAGAGATCTCAATGGAACAAGTTTTGCTAATTTAAGTGCCAAGACATACAAACATGTGATGCTAAGTACTAATTAATTAATTAAGCTAAGCTAAGACAAGGCTCAGGTCATAATACTATGAATGTATGTTATAGCTGTTTTTTTGTTTAAAATAAATGTAATCGTGTAGCCTATGACTTATTGTATGTGTGTTAGAGTTGCTACATACATTAACGTGTGGAATTTGTAATATAATTTGATATGATTACCTTTAACGTAATTGTTTAGGTCAGGTGACTGAATAGCTACCATATACTCCCCTAGTCATGGCTGCTGGTTCAGTCTGGCAGTGTCGGACTGGTAGAGGCTGTGGTTTAATGCCTATTTTGACCACTTTGTCGCTGTGCACTATAACCTTTAGAGGTGGAAATAAATTATTCAAAGTTGCAACAAGTGGCGTTTGGAGTGCGTCTAGAAAATCACCACGGTCTGCTTCCCGTTCAAGGCATCGTTACGTTCGGATGCCGTGTAAGTAAGTAAAGTTTAAATTTTTTTAATAAAGTTTAAAATATTAAGCACTTTTCACAGACATTGGTCACAAAGTGCTTTACAGGAGGTGCAAGGCTAAAAAACACAATATAGTAGAAGACACAGAGTACAGATAAGGAGATAAAGAATACATGAAATAAGATACAATAAATAGAAAAAATGCAGACCAGGTGCAAAGTTAAGAACACAATATATATTAGAAGTAGAAGGGACACAAATAAATCAAAATAGAAACATAATGAGTACACAAAGTGCAGATCTGGTGCATGCACGTCACCCATACACCTGACCAAACAGGTCTTTAGCTGCCTTTTAAAAGTGTCCGCAGAAACAGCGGACTGTAAGTGTCCAGGCAGAGCATTCCATAGTTTAGGAGCTACAGCCTCAAAAGCTTGATCACCGCAGGTTTTAAGACGAATGTGTGGGACAACAGGTTTAACATACATGACCTAAGACAGCAGGCTGATGAGTGAGGGTGTAGTTATTCTGCCAGATATGCGGGAGCCTGACCGTGCAATGTGTGCTCTGTAAGTAACAGTGAGAATTTTAAACTGGATCCTATACAACAGGGAGCCAGTGAAGAGATCTGAGTATAGGGGTAATATGAGTCTGTCTATTTGACCTAGTGAGTAGTCGTGTAGCAGTGTTCTGGATTGCCTGCAGACGGTCAAGTGCAGACATACGTGAGGAAAAAAGTGCTCTTATCAGCATTTAGCTGTAAATAATTTTCTGCCACCCAATCCCTAATGGCGTTGAGACAGTCTGGGAGCCTAGATAACCTAGAAGCCTCACTAGGTTTGAATGAAAAGTGAAGTTGGATATCATCTGCATATACTGTAGATGATATGGATATGGATATATTGTTTTTGATCTGTCCCAAAGGAAGCAAGTATAGAGAGAATAACAGGGGCCCCAGGACCGAGCCCTATGGGAAACCACAAGACAGTGGAGAGAAACTGAGAAACTTCAGTGAGATAGGATGAGAACCAGTCTAATGACAAGCCTCATATGCCAGTCCAATCGCGTAACTTCTTAATCAGCATATGATGGTCTACTGTGTCGAATGCAGAACTGAGGTCAAGAACACAGAACAAGCACCCGCATCAGAGGACATTAGAATATCGTTGGAAACCCTCAGAAGAGCAGTTTCAGTAGAGTGCCGTTTCTAAAAACCTGACTGAAACTTATCATGAATATTGTGTCTCTCCAATGCAGCAGTGAGGTGAATAGCCACACCTTCTCAAAATCTTTTGAAAAGAATGGTAGTTTAGATATAGGCCTATAGTTATTAGGCAAAGCAGGATCCAAGTTAGTTTTCTTTAAAATGGGCTGGATAGTAGCATACTTAAAAATAGGAAGGTACACATCCTGTAGAAAGAGAAGAGTTGACAATAACTAATACTGCAGGGCTTATAGTTGGCAAAACTTTTAAGAATAGGGAAGATGGTATTACACCCCGAGGGCTAGAAGAAAGCAAAACACAAGGTCCAAGGTATGACCACCAGTGTGGGTGGCGCCGGAGACATGTTGCTTGAGATTAAAAGATTCAGTGATGTTAAGAAATGCAGCGGCTGATTTTCCCTTGTAAACAACTCGTTTAGCGTGTGGGCCTTGTTACTGACCATGTATTAATCAAACACATTTTGGTGATGTGATGTTGTATGAAAAACATATAGAAAATACGTTAGAGTCTCTAATTGAATTATTTAGGAGAACATTCCTTCAAACAAAAGATGAGGCGTTTAAAAAGATGGTTTAAAAAGTTATAGTTAAAACATTTATTATTATGCATTTGATGCAAGAATGGATGATTTTATCTTTCATGTGTTGGTTTGTTACCATGGTAAATAAAAATAGGCCTAAGTAATGATATATTTTATTATTATTATTATTGTTATTATGGGATGTATTTATACTAGTATATTGTATATGTGTGATGTCCTGGGTGAATAGAGTTGGAGGACAGTAGGGGGAGCTAGAGGTCAACAGGTGGAATGTAGAGGGAATTGAAGAAGTAGACTGTACTGTGGAGTGAAGTGAAATAAAGAAGGATATTTGTGATAACATTACCTGCTGTAAAGTGATCCTTTGAAGAATCACCACATATTGGCGACGATGGCTGTGAATCTGAACCCAATGCCACCTTTCCTCCTGTCATGGTAATCCGTCAATGCCTTTTTCAAGTTGGCTGCGTGTTTTAGAAAATTACATGCTAGCTTCGGCTGAGAAAATGTCAAAAGCTAGAATGCATGTGTTTCTCATCCATAGCCTCGGTGCCAAGGGGCAGAGACTATTTTACATATTGACATGCGCTGATGATTATTATGATGCAGCAATAGCTGCACTGAAGAAGTTTTGTGCCTACTGTTAACGTGGTGGCTGAAAGATACAAGTCAAGTCAAGACAACGGAGTCAGCATCATGGAGAATCAGTGGCACAGTACGTGGCTGCGCTGAGAGAACTTGCTACTACATGCGACTTTAAAACTATTTAGGATGGCATGATACGGGACCAGCTGGTGGAAAAGACCAAGACCTCCAATCGCATAAGAGAGCGTTTGCTGCTGGAGGTTCCCCTAACTCTGGAAAAAGCTGTGACTATTGCTGGACAAATTTAATCTGTCATGTCTGATGCCAAAATCATGGACCGGGGAACTGCGACTGCAGCGCCGTCTGCGCCAGCTGTGGCTGTGCAGCCGGTGAATACAACACAGGGACCACCAACCATGGCGCATGGATCTACAACGCCCACAAAGAGACCACAAGGGAAGCTTCAGACGTGGAGCACACGATCATAAAGCTCACTACTCGTTTTGCCCTGCCAGGACGGCTCTCAACTACAACAACTGCAAGAAACAAGGACATTTTGCAAAGGTGTGTAGGGGACCAAAAGTGAAATAAGTGAAATAAATGATGATGTGGAACATGCAGAGAGCACGGTGCCTGAAGTGACTATAATATCAAATGTAGACTCTGTAGCTCGCACTGGGGATAAAATCATGTGCACAGCGCAAATGGTTGTTGAGGGGCAGACAACACAACATGTGGAACTTATGCTGGATGCGGGCTCTGCCGTTACAATCCTTCCCAATGCAATGTACTGTATGTGCAATTGCTCCCAAACGCCCCACTGAGTACACCAAAACTGAGACTGGTGAGACTTCCTGTGAGTGGGTGTCTACACACCACTTTGTCATATGCCAGTAAGAGTATGAGGGGTGAGATATATGTTACACACACGGGCACCGCCATTCTAGGCAGGGACTTGTTTGTTGGACTTAATATGCAGTTGGTGAATGGTCAGGTTGCAACCCTGACCTGCTCTCCAGTCACGTACAACCCAGGCACTGTTTCATCCGTTTCAGAGAAGGGCAGTGGGGAGGTACTGGGTTATGCAAAAAGATTTGTTCACAAGGTCAGAGTGCATACAGACGTGACTCCAAAACAGCAAAAACTGTGCCGCCTCCCCTTCACAGTGCGAGGTGCAGTTACGCAGGAACTTGAGAGGCAAGACATTATTGAGCCTATTGAGTCATCGGAGTGGGTTTCTCCCCTGAAACTGAATCTGGCAAAGTGCAATTTCAGGGCCACAGAGTGCCAGCTCAGGGGATACAGCCAGACCCCGGCCATGTGGAGGTAGTGTTGCATGCACCTGTCCTGCACCCAAGGATGCTTCCAGCCTCCGCTCCTTCCTCGGGCTCACTTCCTGGTATGAAAAGTTAATTCCAAAATACTCCTCAGTGGTGGAGCTTATGCGCAGCCTGTTGCGAGGAGATGCTGCATATGTCTGGACCACAAGCGCACAGCAGAGCTTTGAAACAGTTGATTGTGTACAGTCCAGCGTTTACCCTGTTTGACCCCGAACTGCCCACCATTGTAACCACTGACGCTTCAGATTATGGGGTCGGCCCTGTCCTGACTCAAATCCATCCAGACAACTCTGAAAGAACAGTGGCATTTGTGTCACGCACACTCTGGTCAGCAGAATGGAAGTACTCCACGGTGGAGAAAAAGCGTTGGGGTGTGTTTGGGCTATAGAGAAATGCAGGACCTACCTGTGGGGCCGACCTTTCACGTTACGGACTGACCACAGCCCCCTCACTACACTACTCTCCTCTAAGGGGCTGGACAGAGTGGGTATGCACATAGCTCAGTGGTCTGCTAGGTTGCTGTCATTTAATTATGCCATGCCAATGACAATGACAATGTCACAGCTGTTTGTCTGTTTGTCCAGGCTCCCGTTGCTGGTTGATGATCAGGGGCAAGAGGAAGAGTTGGAGGTGGTTGCACTCATCGGCAGCTTCTCAGCTGTGTCTGCTGATGGATTCAAGGATGCCTGTCAAGAATGCCCCATTCAGTCACAGTTCCGCAAATTCACTCACTCTCTTGGATCCAACACTGACACCCTACTACAGATTGAAATCAGAACTGTTCATTGTGGATGGATGTGTCATGTGGGGTGACCACCGTCTGCTGGTGCCACAGCACCTGCAACCACAGCTGATACGGCTGGCCCATGAATGGCATCGTCAGAACAAAACAACGTCTCAGGGACCTCTACTGGTGGCCAGGGATGGACGCACAAGTGGAAGCCACCATCGAATCCTGCCTCACATGTCAACAGCATGACAAGACAGCTGTTACACATACTATGCCTATGCAACCCGTTCCATTCCCTGATGCAGCATTGAAAAAAGCAATAGACATTGTAGGCCCTTTTGAGTCTGCAGCTCTGGGGTGCTGTTTTGCCATTACCCTCATAGATTACTTTAGCAAGTGGCCTGAGGTTTCATTCATGTCCCAAGTTACCTCTGAATCTGTGATTCATTTCCTGTCTGTAGTGTTTAGCAGGGAAGGTAATCCAAAAGAGTTCATCTCAGACAATGGTAGTCAGCTGATTTAAAAGGAAATGGAATCCACAAACGTTCCTCACTCCTAAACTAAAGAGCATTGCATGTATGTAACTGTGATTGCTTATAGTCAAGGCTGTGGGTTAAAGTGTGTTCATACCTTATAATAGACAGTTCAGCAGAAGCTGAATTAGTGATTTGAAAACCTATAGAAGCCACTCAACCCAGGGCCAGTTTGGAAGGAAGGAGTGATGCCACTGTCTCACAGATGGTGCAGGGGCAGGTACCTGTAAAGGTGAGCCAATTGCGATAACCCTATCGTATTTTGCATATTCGTTTCTGGCAGACCGAGGAAGAACGGTGACAGCCAGGAAAGACTGCTGACGTTTGGGAAAGACCAGAGCCGGGGTGTGGAGGCTTGGCAGGCCGAAGCACATCCTTCGTGAGAAGGAACCCACCACTAATCGCTATGGAAAGATATATTACAAGATACCCCCAGGGTCGGGTGAGAGCAGGGGAGGATGATCGACCCACAGGACAGACCATTGTTATGACCACCCATGACAATTGACTACGGATCAGCAAAGAGATTTATCCCGGGTCTGCAGATGTGGGAAGAGATGCAAAAACGAGTCTAAATTACAGATACATTAGACAAGGATGAAGTGCTCACAACATACCAGTAATGTGCAATGCACAGGGCAACCTGGTGAGATGGAGGAGAGGCCGGGGCAGGAGTCAAACCACAGAATCTCCAGGCACGTGACGAGGAAGGGGGCAGGAACAGCATCACTGATGTATCAGAGGAGACAAGGCACGAGTGAAGACACTTGGGAGACAAGACAACCTGGGCAGAACACCTACGCAGGAGACGCCCGGAAAGAGCCAGTGAACTGGCCTGCCGCAGCAGCAAAGAAGGAATGGGATATGTTCGATCATGACATGGACCAGGTGCTGGAAGCAGCGATTGCAGGAGACATGGGGAAGAAGCTCAGTGCCATGTCGTCAATCATCTGGAGCATAGGGGCCGATCATTTTGGGAAGAAGGAGCTGAAAGCCAGACCAAACATCCAGCCAAAGGAAAACAGATGCCTGAAGGAGATCAAAATCCTAAGAGGTGATTTGTGGAGGTTAAAGAAGGCTTTTCGCAAAGCGACAGAGGTTGAGAAACCAGCACTCACCGAAATTCGGACAACCTGAGGGAGCGCATTAAGATCTTGGTTAACAACTTTCTCAAGAAGGCCAGAGGAAAATCAGCCCCAGGGCCGAATGGCATTCTGTACAAGGTGTACAAGTACTGCAAAAGGCTCAGGAGGTGACTCTGGAAGTTACTGAGGGCGGCATGGAGGAATAACTTCCTTGCTGATGGTTGGCTGGTTGCAGAGGGATGCTTCATACCCAAGGAAGAAAACTCCACAGAGATCAAGCAATTCCACACCATCTCACTCCTCAATGTGGAAGGAAAATCTTCTTTGGGATTCTGGCAAAGAGGCTGACCACTTTCATGTTGGACAATGAATACATAGACACCTCAGTTCAGAAAGGCAGAGTTCCGGGGGTACCTGGCTGTCTTGGGCACCTAGCACCTAGCTTCTGGAATCCCAGAACGATTCCAGAAGCTCTTGCAGTGCTACTTCGACAAGTTCAACATGCGTTTCACCTGCGGGAAATTCACCACTGACTGGCAGAGGCTGGAGGTGGGCATTGTCACTGGGTGCACATCTCAGTGATCCTGTTTTCCGCAGCAATGAGCCTTATTGTCAAGTCAGCGGAGAAGTTATGTCGGGGTGCAGTATTGGCAAGCGGCATCCAACAGGCGCCCATCAGGGCATTCATGGATGACCTTACCATCACAGCGAAATCAGTACCTGAAGGGAGGTGGATTTTGGAGGACTTGGGTTCAAACCGGCAAAATCCAGAAGCCTGGTACTGAAGAAAGGGCATGTCCAGGACCAATTTCGCTTGAGAGGACATCATCTCAACGGTAAAAGAGAAGCCGGTGAAGAGCTTGGGGAAATGGTACAGAGCGGACCTCAACGACAAGCAGAGCGTGAAGGAGATGCTCATGCAAGCGGACACCTGGATGACATCTCTGGAGAAGAGTGGTCTACCCGGGAAGTACAAGGCATGGGGATACCAACACGGGGTGCTTCCCAGACTTATCTGGCCGCTGCTTGTTTACGAGGTACCCGTCTACACTGTTGAGAAGCTGGAGAGGAAGATGAACACCTACCTGAGGAGATGGCTGGACGTTCCAAGAAGCTTCTGCTCCATTGGCCTGTACAGCACAGGCAGCAAGCTGCAGCTGCCAATGACATCTGTGGTTGAGGAGTACAAGGCAACAAAAACACGCCAGGCCATGATGCTGCGAGACAGTAAAGATGCAAGAGTGTGCCAGGCAGACATCAAGGTTAGAACAGGTCGCAAGTGGTCAGCCGGTAGAGCATTGAACCTACAGAAGCCACTCAACCCAGGGCCAGGAAGGAGGTGCCTTGATGGAAGGAAAGAAGGAAGGAGCGATGCCACTGGCTCACAGATGGTGCAGGGGCAGGTACCTGTAAAGGTGAGCCAGTTGCGATAACCCTATTGTATTTTGCATATTGAAATGTGTACTTTATAATAGACAGTTCAGCAGAAGCACATCAGTGATTCAGCCCAAGTGTTCATGTTCAGTATTGTTGGAGATGTTGACGATGTAAATGTTATCTTTCAAAGGGGATATGTGATGTCCTGGATGAATAGAGCTGGAGGATGTTAGGGGGAGCTAGAGGTCAACAGGTGGAATGTAGAGGGAAATGAAGAAGTAGAGTGTACTGTGAGGTGAAATGAAATAAAGAACCTGCTCTAAAGTGGTCCTAAAGTGGAAGAATCACCGCAATATGGTGTAGTCCTACTACATCTACTATACTACTACATAGTACTTTGATATATATATATATATATATATATATATATATATTGAAGACAGTCCTGCTAGGATGCCCTACAATAATGCCACACATCCCCAGTTTAAACTCATCGGTCGATACAAATCAATGCAACACAACACACCTCCCCTCCTCTTGCTGGAAAACATTAGTGATGCGTTCTTTATATAACGTCCAGCCCAACATGCCCAGAACAGCGGTTGAAACCATCACGTGGAGATCAGCAATCCTCCTCCACGGCAACCATTCTGAAAAATATCAAGAATATTGTCATTGTATACCTAATAATGACGAGAAGAAGACAAGTGATACGTGATAGTTGTTTGGCCACTTGATGGTGCTAATGGCGTTGATACAAAATTGCGCTCAGGCAAAACGTGTGTAAGTTAGGTTGTATCATGGAGGATTTAAATGTATGGTAACTCTTGTAAACTAACATTAATAATATACTATTGTGAGTGGTATATTTACCTGTCACCTGGGGTTTCAGCCCGATAGTTATACAAAGAGTTGCAGGAACGGCGTATCCAACCTAAACAGAGACACCTTATGAATGACAACGTTGATGGGATGTGACGTGACAGATGTCAGTGACATAACAATAAGCTTACCATCCATATCCCTGCGTCGGGGTCATTGATCTATATAAAGAGGCAATGCAATGTTAATGTTAATCAAAAAGTCGGACAATACAAGGTGCCGTGGAGCCAGAACAACTCACCTGCACATAGGCTGCAAGAGCGAAAAATAAACACATACACACATTGCAAACTTGCCACAGAACCAAAATACAAGGTTTGGTGTTCTTTCTGCAGTCTCCGTTCATCGCTATGATTATTTCAAGTGTCTTCTGAGTCAGTTAATCAAACACGTTCCCGCTTTTGATCGATCCGGATGAAGTCGATACCGGCGTTTAAAAGGGATTTCCAAATCCACAGCTGAGCGACCAACTTCTTCACTTGGCCTCCTGGACTTTAGAGCGGAAAAGCTCATTGTGGCAAAACTCCATCACATCACCTTGCTGTAGGACTATTTACACACACGTAAGATATTTGTACGTTTTAAAAACGCATAAGCGTAACACATTCTACGGATATCAGATGGAAACAAGACATTGTAATGCAACAAAATATAAAAGTCAACGCATCAGAAAGTTCTGAAAGAAATGGGCGTTGACAAAAAAACAACATCGATATATGATTTATATTATTATTTTAAATCCAAATAGGTATTTCACTTACATAACTGAACACAATTATTTATTATTAAATTAATAATATTCGTAAGTTTATTATATTTATTTGGAAAATAAACCTGGCTCGAAATTGCAGCTCTAGTTGTCACATGACCAAAGATTTTAAAAGAGATTGCTCGCTTTAATGACGGGACTAACTTACGCGGACGGTGTTTCAGCTTGATCGCCATTTAGAAATGTTCAGATAAAATCACTCGTCATTATATTACAATAAATAGAAAACAACGATCAACTGATTATGAATCATAACTTTTCCTCGCGTAAGAACACCTAGTTTAAAGAGAAGGGTATTCTGCATCGGTGACAGCTAGGACCATAAACGAGTGTACCCGCGAAGAACCCGTGACTTTTGAACACCTGTGCAGTGGACAGCTAACTTCACTACTAGGTGTTATTCTACTGGTCTACTTACCGTAGACTAGGGGGACGTTATAATATTACTGCCTTATGGCTTTCTACTCAACACACACTCGCCAAACGGCACAGTCAAGGCGTCGTCCAGGGGTGTGTTGAGTAGGCCAGCTCGCTAGGTTAGCTTTAACCCTGTCTGGCTGACAGAAACTAGGAGCATCCTGCTAGCATTCTGTTAGCATCGCGGCTAGCCACTGGACGTGTGTTACAGTGAGGTGAGGATCCTTTATTATTGTGTCCAAATGTTTGGCAACCGCGTGTTAGTTTGTTGTGTCTACGTTATGCATGCACACGTATATGGATTAACATTATTGAACGTATTGAATTTGAACATGTTTTTTGTACCATTTATTCACAAGAGGTTAAATGTGACTGAAACACATACGTGGCATCTATTGGATGATAATGATGCTGTTGGCACATCACCTATTTAACATAAAGATAACCAATGTCTTCATGCTTTTGTGTGTGTGTGTGTGTGTGTGTGTGTGTGTGTGTGTGTGTGTGAGAGAGAGAGAGAAACATGCATACTAAAGTTTTGTCCCTTACAGGCAGTGATCTGGGCCGGGTTAACGATGGCAGGTGGCATCACAGACACCGGGGAGCCTTACTCCCCATTTGTAAGTATATGAACGCGTACGTTTGGTGTTTTTTCCTTTTTCAGATGCAACAATCGGTTAGTAACTGCATGATATGTACGACCAGCAATATAGAGCAAATACGCCTAGCATCCTTGTGTATTATGGAGATGACCTCTTGTAATAACTGGTGAAAAAGTGTATTGGTACTGAGTACTAAATACTCTCTGAGTGAGTGACTATTAAACATGTGAGCCGGATGTTAACCACAATGAGGAGTGTTTTACTTATGTTCACTATTTTCAGGGGAAGCTTAAAAGCTTACTCATCAAACTATGCTCGGGCTCTTTTGTGTTTTTGGTGAGATTTGCTAAATGTGCTTTCCAAAGTTCCCATATCTTGCTTATGTCACAACAGGAGTGATTTAAGCGTCTTTGAGTATTAGAAAAGCGCTATGTAAATAAAATGTTTATTATTATTATTATTATTTCAGGAAGGTGCAATCGTTAAAACCCTCAGATATAGGATAGCGTTGATCACTGTAATTCATTAAATTGTTTTTACATCAATAAAGTCTTGGTTGATTCAATGTTGTTGTTTTTTTTTAAAGGTGTCATTGCATCATTTTGTCATCAATTTTGCGTGGTCTCTAGTATTAATGAATGCCATCTGAGCAATGGCACCTCCAGGGGGTGGCCAGGGGTGGCCACGGCCCCCCCTATAAATTTGGTGGCCACCCCACTGGCCACCCCAGCGCCAGTCACATAGATCAGGGGGGGTACACCATTCACAACAATCGCAAGCGGAGTTAGTTAGTTTTGAATGAAAAAACAACGCAATGACACCTTTTTAAATCGTGACTTTTTAATGCATCCTATCATATCAGCACACTTTGCAGTAATATATTCCACAGTCAGTGCTTTTTTGAAAAATTATAATTTTTTAAAACAAATTAATCAGATTTTACACAAGAACTCAAACTTCAAGGTCTGGCTAAACTGATTGTCTTGTGCTGTACATAATCATGTAGTTTAATGTCTAAAAACCTAAAATAGCCAATATCCATGTACTATTTGCAGACAATTTTCTCCAAAGTGACTGAGTGAATTGAGATACAAGGCATTAGGACTCAGGAAGGGGTTGGGTATCTTGCTCAAGGATGCCTACAGGCTGTTTGGGGCATTGGGGGATCCAACCCAGTATCTTCCCACTCTCATCACAAACCCTAGCTGCCATTACACTATAGCTGATGCTTGTGTTGTGGTGCTCTCGATTGACAGGTGGGCCTGGTGTACATGTTCAACCTCATCGTGGGGACGGGAGCGCTTACCATGCCCAGGGCCTTTGCCACCGCCGGCTGGGTTGTCAGCCTGTCACTTATCTCCTTCCTGGGGTTCATGAGGTCGGTCCTTTTTAATGCAGTTACAAACACTTTCCATTAGGGATTCTGTTATGACTTATTCAACAGTGTCATTTTCGCATAAAACCACCATGGGATGAAAATGTTATTTGCATTGGCACAAAAAACTAAACATTTCACGCTGTCTATGGGTATTACACATTTTGGCAGATGTCGGTGTCAATGCACTGATATCGATGTACATTGCTGGCTGATATAGTTCGGCACATCCCTAGTTTCTATGCAGTATTGGGGCTACCATTCATTCTCTCTCTTTCTCTCTCTGTCTGTCTCTCGCCCACAGCTACATGACGACCACCTTCGTGATCGAGGCGATGGCGGCTGCTAATGCTCAGCTGCGGTGGAAGAGGAGGGAACAGGAAGAGGTGAGTGTTCAGCAGTGTACGTGTCCTATCCATGGCCTAGCCTCGTGCTAATGTAGCTAAGGATGCTCTATTCTGGTCTACTGGCGCAGCAGCCACGTACAGGATGGGTAGAATAAAAATATATATGTTTAAGAGCGGTAGAAATGTAGATGTAAATATACATATACAATAGAACAGATGAGGTGATGATCCGGAAAGGAGGTACTTGTGTGTTTGTAGTGCTAACAATTACATGTTGTGTCAGGGCTGTGTGTATAAAAGAAGGTCAAAAGTTTTTGTTTTGGCAGCTACAGGGCCCCCCTGTACATATTTCTTCGCTCTCAAGCAGACTGGCATTGGAGGTCAAACAGGCCATCTGTCATCCAGAAAGGGGTTAAAGGTTCAATTATCTGCTGGTGTTGGTGTTTACCCCTGAGCAAGGCACCTTGCCCTAACTGCTCCCAACCAGCTGGCTTTTGACTTCCATGGTTGGCTTGTTGTGGGTGAGTGGATGAATGTGAGACATTGATTGTGAAGTGGTTGGGGCATCTTGCTCAGGGATGTCTACAGGAAGACTGCAGAAGACTCAGACTGAACTTTGGGGATATGAACCCAGAACCTTTCAGCTGAATGTCAAACACTCTAAACACTAGTAGCTCTGACCAGGGTGTCGCCAGGTAGAATACAGATGGAAATGCCATTTTTGATGCAGGGCTGTAAAAAGTGGCTTCATTCAGCACAGGTTTTTAGTTCTGTGCCGTTACATGTGAAGTAAACACGTTACATGTGAAGTAAACACTTCAAGTTGTTTATTTTTGGCCTGGATCAGATCAGTTTTATTTCCAACAACAGCTAAGGTGTTCTTCGTGCTATTTCAACTTTGGTGCTGTGATTTACGGTTAACAATTTCAAAGAGGCCTTTAAAATAGACCTTAAAATTGTCCTAGAAGTCATCCAAGCCTGCTGATGTTTGCAGTTAATGTATAGATGGAGATGAATGAAGGTTCTTTTAGTTAAGTGTAGACTGTATTTATGGAGTCATTTTGGTTAATGTCTGGCGTTCTGGTCGAAGGGCTTTGGGGCCTCTAGGGCTACTGGCTGGAGTTGACAGTAGTGCTGAATAGTAAGTCTGGTTTTATAGCTCACTCCCTCTCCCTGCCTCTTAACCAATAAAAAACAGGGAGAGTCAGAGGAAATGAAAGCCAAATTCCAAAAATAAAAGTCCTGTCCTGTACCTAAAGTTTAATACTCAATTCAAATCCATTCACTACTGAATTACTAACAGTTTTTTGTATTAACTGTTGGATTTTCCTTAGCCACTTAAGTTTGCTGTTATTACGAGGCTAATCTGGGATCCAGCAGTCCTACTCTGTTATTGCACAACTTCTGAGGGGGAGTTGCGCCTTGTTTCCTGTTTCATTACAGAGATATTTTACTCAGAAGGGGAATTTAATACATGTATTTCTACTGTGGCCAGTCTACACGGTGGATGTTTGAAACCTTTACAGACACATTTTCTAAGAATGTTGGTGTCTGGACAGGATGTTTTAGCTTGTCTTCCCATTGTGAAAAGTTTAACTGCTGCCCGAGTTTGTGTTCGCTGTTAGCCATTACATGCTTACAGATCCCTGCCTCCAGCAACATGATTGGTCAAAACAAATATGAAGCAAAAGAAAGTGAAATGCCCCATTCACCCAGATTTGAGCTTGTCTGCTATCAGACTTTAGACATTAATCTAAAGTCAGATTTTATTACAAGGCTAACCCTGACTGGGCTAGCCTTACTGACTCAATTGAGTCCCATGATCTCACTGAGAGATGGATATAAGGTCGAACTGTAGCATGAAACTCTCTCATCCAGGTAAAACATCTCTCCAATCAGTTACCCGATCAGGTGTTTGCCACTCGCTTGTTTATGACTAAGAATATAATGGCTTTGTATAGACCCAAAGTGACCCAAGTTGTTTTTTTTTTTTATAGAAGTTGGCCAAGATAGTTTAGTGTGGCTAGAGTGTTTGACTAAGAGTCTTAAAGCATCATTAAAGTTAGTTTGGGTTGTGTAGTTACCTTGCCATGATATAACTCCAAATATTGGCAAGATATCTTCAATAGTTGCTCTGTATATTCAAACTTGATCGTCCAAAATTGTGTGAGTTTTTTTTCTCCCCCATTGACTTACATTGCACGCGAAACAGGTCTCAAAGTCGCACTTTTAGTACACAAACAAACAAACGCGAACAAAGCAGATTCTGCCAATGTATAAAATAACATCTGGTACAGCGTTTTTGGGAAAAAAATAAATGTACCGTAAAAATACGGTACATTTACATTTACCGTATGATTATAAGTCGCAGTTTTTTTCATAGTTTGGCCGGGGGTGCGACTTATACTCTGGTGCGACTTATGTGTGAAATTATTAACACATTATTATATCATTTCACATGTTATTTTCACACTAAACCGCAAGAGGGCGCTCTAGGCCTGTGTTGATAATTTCAACATTGCCGGTAATTTATAAAAACAACTGAGAAGGGCTGAACAAAAATGGCACCGAAAAGAAAATCATATTCTGCAGATTACAAGCTGCAAATAGTGAAATATGCAGCCGAAAACGGTAATCGAGCAGCAGAAAGAAAGTTTGGAGTTAGCGAGAAACTTGTAAGGGACTGGCGAAAAGCGGAGGTTACTCTTACTGAAATGAAGAAAA
>OMKN01022404.1:0-14876 GCA_900302345.1 Melanonus zugmayeri
TTGACTCAAAAGCAAGGCGTTACGATTGGAAGAGAATGGAGGATAGGTTGCCAACTATGTGTTATGCATTTCTTAAAACGAATATATTAGGCCTACATCACTATATTAGAGGTTGTCAGTCTGCTATCGTAATCAGATGAAGAATGAGCCTAATGTTCAGATGAACTAGTGATTACCATCTCAGCTTTTTCAAACAGTTCCCTTTCTACATTTAAATGTGATGCATGTACTAATGCCTAAAGTATATTTCTTTGTTGTAGACTCGCCACATTTCTAAAGAAGCGAAAGTACTACTAACCCTGCAAATGTGGTGGTAACAATAAACTAACTTACAATTTCACTAAGCATATTGCTATTGTAATAGCCTGCTATGTTGTATTTTTTAAAGGGAATCCTTCATGGAACAGACCTTTTCTATTTACCAGCAGTATCAAATATTTCAAATAAAATTAAGATGACCCCCTCCTCCCCAAAACAACCGCCACCTTGTTAGTTTCAGCAAAAGCTCAATCCAGGCACCCTTTTGCTATTCACCAGGAACCTAAGCGGGTAGTTTTTCCCAGTGCAGAGGTACACCAAGTAATTTACTATATTTCAACCACCACCGTTTTAGTCCATGTCTTTAATGTTCAATAAAACATGGACCCGATTAAAGACTGCAATTTCCAATCAGCACCGGATTGTGGATTGGCTGGTGACTGCATATAACAGAGCTGCATTTATCAAATGGTCTGGACAAAAACAGAAGACAAAAATAAAGCACTATCTCTTTATGCTGTTCAGCCAAATGCACGATTAAGAAAAACAAAACACAGGCTAGCTATGCTTGAAAATTTTGACTTTACTTTTTCTTCATTACATAATCACATCACCTCAACTCCATCGTCCAACAATTACATCATCAACATGAACTTAAGCCGCCAGCCCTGGGCAGACAACAATAAGTATTAGAAGAGTACTCTTGGGAACTGTGTGCATCCAACGTGGAAAGCAGTGGGTGCAACAGGAGTGGGGAAAGTAATGGGGGAGGGGGCAGGAAGGAGATTGTTGTGTAAATGTCAACAAGATGGGAAGCCTCACGTGTGTTCGCTGGTTACCAGGTGGAACACAGGCTTTGGTGACATTTAATTTCACACGAATAAGATCACATGCCGATAAGGTGGATGGTCTGCTCGCAACTTAGATAATAGATAGGAGGGTATCGATAATTACACAAAGGATGGACGTATCAAGGAGACGGAAATGTGGCAAACTTCATTTATGTAGCTGAAAGTGTTGTTAGTGCGCGGACAACTTCTTCTCACGACTGTTCGTGACATAGCAGTGAGAACAGATTCCACTCATCTTGTCTGAGTAAACACCGCACCAGCATTATCAAATTGTGATATTGCATGTTGTTGTGTGTACCTCTGTAACAGATATCCAGGTTGTGGAAGAAATTATAGAACTTCAACAATCCTTAGTAAAAATGCAGTGTGCTCTATATGAGACCACCATTTGCCAAGTTGTCGTTTGTGTTCCCAATATAACTTCCAAATACGTGACTCAGGGTTGTGGTTCCTGCTACTGCATGACCCTAGGTCATCCCTCATTCCAGTGTCCTACCTAGAGAAGACCTATGTTACAGCAGGCGTCTGACGCAAGTCTCTGACACCATAGTTATGTTTACTTCACATACAGCAAGACTAGTAGCCGCACTGACCAATAGAATATCCTCTTGTTCATATATGACTGTATATGGACAAACTATATACATAGTGTTCTGTACTCCTCCCTCTCTCATGGTCCTATATAATGTGTGTATTTTCCCATTTGTACTTTGAAGACGTATGGGGTATATTTGTGTCTTGTATCTCTTCCCATGATCACATTTTATTAAACATCTACTCAATGCTCCTCTAGACAGTCAGACTGCATCTTTTTTTCAACACGGGTACTTGTTGTGACTCTTGGATACTAGATACAACTACAATATGAACTATTATACAATAGTATAATACTACATTATGATAGAATATGTTTTTGTGCATGGTCTAAGACGTGGGGTTATAATGCAAGATATCTGAATACCACATGCTGATAAGCACTAAAACAATTATTACTAAAGTTACCAAACCTTTCAATTGGAACTACGTTCTAAGTGTGAGGTGGTTCAGAGGTGTGAATCCGGCAATTTTACCGCCTCCCTTTC
Organism: Melanonus zugmayeri; assembly: GCA_900302345.1. Classification (NCBI taxonomy): domain Eukaryota; kingdom Metazoa; phylum Chordata; class Actinopteri; order Gadiformes; family Melanonidae; genus Melanonus; species Melanonus zugmayeri. The sequence continues at coordinate 2,192 of OMKN01022404.1, forward strand.
TGGCATATTGCCGCAACAACTCGGCCCCTCCATTCCGGCTTCGTAACTTTTACACAGAAGGCGAGCTGGAATATTGCCGCAACATTCCCACATTGAAACGGCTGTGTGAACGGGGCTTTAAAGAACACTGCCATCTTTTATTCAGCCTGGACCAGGTGTTTAGAGGGCTGTTAGTTGCTCTTAATTAACAGCAAGATCCAAGAACAAACGACCACCACAATGCAGCCCCTAACCCTAAGCAGTTTGAGACACCCATTTGTTTCTGATTGCTAAGACGTTAATCTACAACGCTGCGTGGACCTCTGAGCAAGGACAATGCTCTATGCCTAGATGCTCAATAAGGCTGTGGGGGTTAAGCCGGTCAATGTCGATTGAAGAAGGTTGGCGTCCTTATTTTCTCTTAGCAGGTAATCAGAGGAGAAAGTAATGGAATTCGTCAGCACAGGTGGTTTCCATGGAAACAGAACATTTCAGGGAAATAAATATGCTGAAGACTGCTGATCAATCAATTTAAGGATTTCTGGAACTAGACATGCACGTCTGGAGCCAAGATAAAATCAAGATATAAAGCCAAGACCCACGAGAGAACCTTTTTTATTTGATTGTTATATAATTTATGAAAGGGAGCATACATACATGTACAATTCTGTGTACTTTGTGGAGTGTGCTGAGAACAGAGGAGCAGTAAAAGGAACAGGTATTGACTGAATCTGTACACAATCACCCAAGTTCCGTATCTTAGCAACGGTTCCATGAGTACTCTTTGTCAAAAGAGGAAATGGTGGCAGGATCCAGGGCGATAGAATGGTAACTATTATTACCACTCCCAAATGGATTTGGGTCCCAGACAGTGGTGTTTAGGCCAAATCATGAACGGCGCGACCGGGAAAGCATTGCTGACAAAGTATTCTCTCATTTAGAACTACATTAACTCGGGCAGACTTTTACAGGGTGCATTTCACTGACGTTTTAAATACCAATTAAAGTGAAAGGATGAGGCCAAATGAACTTTTATGGTTTTTCATTAGCAGTGTGTCCAAGTAAAATGTTTAGTGGCCTGTTAAAAACTATTTACAAACTAAATTACAGCATTCTAATTATTGAAACCGTAACGTGCACTCTTAAAAGCAATGGACAAAGATAAGGGATTAAAAAGAGGGACACAAGATCTTTTTTATATTCTTTGCAGTAATTGCTCCAGTACGACGGAAGATAGTTTTATCCCAGACTATTTTCTTCTAGTTAGGAAACAACGGAATATTGTCAGCCCTACAGGTATAAGATGTGAAATATGGTACTGGTAGACTAAAGTATAGATTTATCTGAAACCTTGAAATGTCTTCAAGCTCTAGTCAGGTTTACTGCCTGGTGTACCATCATTATTATCACAAACACCACCACCAACTTTCGTCTTTTGTAACTGGTCCAAATATCCTTGGTTTGGTTTGTGTCACTGGCAGGGGGTAGATACCTTTTTTCCAGTTAGAATCAAAGCAATCAGCAAGAGGTGCTTCTTTTTACAGACACTATTTCTGCTGTGTTTTGATGTAATGGCTCTGTTAAGTGCCCCACTAAAGAGGCGGCCTGGCATATTGAGTGTACTCACAATCATGCTTGGTGAAATGTGTGGCAGCGGTGGATTTATTTTCATTTGTGGTGTAATGGCTACTTAAGGAAGAGGCTGGAGGTACAGACTGAATTCTTCATATCTGGCAGCTCAGACCAGCTGTGTGCCCCCAGCAGGAGACTCTCACGTGTCTTGAGTCCCCCACAGTCTGCATGCATTCAGCTTCCCCATTTCTCCATAGCAACCAGCCAGCCGCTCTTCTGGCTCCAGCAACCATGTGAAGCATGGGAGCGTTTGTGAAGAGGTGTTCACAAAAGATCAGAACGGGAACACATGACAGGAAATATTTGTCACATTTCAATTTTAGAGGCCACCCCACGGGTTATATTCTTTGTAACTGATTTTTAAATTAATCATGACCCCCTTGCAGCAAATTGATTAAAGCCCCAGGTCACATACAAAATGTTACAAAGCTGGGATTATTTTTAAGTATTCAAAGTTTGAGTGAAATAAAGTGTAATTTATGGAGACAAATGTTCAGAAACTGCCAGCTGGGCAAGTATGTTTCATATGAATCGTCAGTCATTGTGGCTTGCAGTATCCGTGACAATCGATGTAAACAGAAGCTACAGATTGCAACTTTTTGCTAATGGTTTCCAAAAAAATACTACATAAATAAAAACCAATTGTGTGTTTTTTGGATTTGCATTCTGGAAAAGCACAGGCTTGGTCAACTAGGAGGGAAACCCAAACGGCCGTCTCTGGTGAGCATTTGCTCAGAATTCAAGTGTCTATTTTATGTAAGATGGGACAAGTAATATCTTGTGATTAGGCTGCTTTGTGGTTAGCGCCATGGGTCGATACCACACCGGATATACAGAGAAGAAATGGTACGTATGCTATGACGCTGTGTACACTTGATGCAGAGTCATTTACCAAGTTAGCGGCAAATCACGGAAAAGAAAAAGAAAGAAAAGCGGCGCCTTCTTTGGCGTACATAACAGATGGAGTTTTGGGTCTCACCTTTGTACACTACTCGTCAAACAGGCCTCATTGACCGGCGCCTGGAGTCCCGTCTTGGCGGACAGGGACGGAGCCGTGTGTTCTCTGCCCGTGCTCTGCCCTGCCCGTGCTCTGCCCTGGTGCTGTTGTTGCCACCGCTGCTCCTCATCCTCCTCTTCATCGTCTTCATCATTCTCCACCTCCTCCTCCCCTGGCTTCTCCTTGCCTTGCCCCTCACTCTCGTTGTCGCTCTCCTCCCCTAGGATGTCATCCACCTAAGTGAGAGAAGCCTTGGTTGAGCGACGGCGTTGAGTTTTTTTGTGTGTCATGATCATGTTAGCGAGTCCTCGCCGTCTACTGGAGCCTCCTATAGCGCCGTCTGACAAGAGCAGTATGTGGGATACAGTATACATGCCTCATCGGTCGCTACAGAATGCCTACAGATGTTTGATTGGGTTTGTGCAACAGGTGGACAAAAAAAACCTTCAGGAAACAGAATGGACAGTGGACAATAGTCCCTTGTACAATAGTAGCTCCCGTTACCAGACATAATGTTCTTGATGCATGGAAGTTCATCCCTTTACAGTATCTAAACACGACTTTCAACCTGAAAATGACAAATGAGCTGATTGAGGTGGGTTTGACATAAAAGTGAACTGAAGTAAATCAATTCACTAGTGTCAATAAAATCTGTAGCAATATATGCTTATATAATATTTCCATTCAATTTTGACAGGATTGATAACACAATATGAATCTAATATATCAATACAATATAGTGAAAACCTAAACTGCTCTAAAATTAAAGTTATTGTTGTCCAAATTACACATTCCTGTTAGCACAAGCAGTTATAACACCTACCGATTCAATGTGACATCATGTCACATTGACATGATCACATTGACATTAATGTGATATCTGATATTCAGACGGCAACCCATGGAATTGAACTGGAATAAGCAGCAGTGCTTCTCATGGCATGCATGACCTGGCAAACTAATGCATGCTCAGTATTGGTCTCTCCAAATGACAGGGCAGGGGGGCGAGCTTGTCGACACATTATTCTTTTTTGACATTTACATACAAACCGTTTCCAGCTTTTCAGTATAGAGGCATGTCTGATATCATGATAGACACCACAAAAGGTTGTGCATAATAGATTAGAGAAGTCATGCTAATGGTATCCTGTATTAATTAATGATTTGTCAACTCATTAAGTCATATTTTCAGCTTTGCCAGTATTTACCCCACAAAAACAAGTTCATTACACTCTAAACTAAAAAGGTAATAAGGTAGCCAGTTTGATGGCAGATATTCAGGAAGAAACTTCGGTATTGCATTGTAACCCTTTAGGGCAATTGCGCCCGTCAATGTACATCCTTTACAAGTGCTTGTTTTTACTACTGTCAGGCTCAGATTGTTATTTGTTAAGTGTTTGACAACATTATGGAAATGATCCCTACAGAGAAATACAACTTTTTGTCTTTACCTTTCGCTTGATCCAGGGTCTGTTTGTTATCATATCTAACCAAGTAGGCCTATCACACTAGGAGAAGTCTTGTGCTGAAATCCCGCAAAATGACTGACTTTGAAAATCCTTTAGATAACAAGAAGCTACGCTTTCTGTAGTCCCAACACAACAAACTCTTGCCGGCACTACTCTCTCCAACTCTCACTGGCGTTTCCACCGTTCTCTTCATGCAACAACTCAACTATTCGCCTCAAGCGAGACTTGGTTAGACACAATAACAAACAAGTGAAAGGTAAAGAAAAAGGTTTTATTTCTCTGTAGGGATAATTTCCATAATGTTGTCAAACACTTATAAGAATCAGCCTGTCAGTGGCAAAAACAAGCACTTTTAGTACATTGACGCACATTGATGGGCGCAATTGCCCTAAAGGGTTACAATGCAGATGTTTCGTAGATGTGTTCTCGCTCAATACTGGACCAATGTCAACAACTGTTGTCCACATTAGTCAGTGAGACCCCAAATGATGGGAAAATGGGGCCCAGGTTGAAAAATCCCAAAGTAGACTGATTGGTCAGTGCTTTGACTAATATAATAATAGTAGTATGTGTAAACCGAGAGTCAATGTAGACAGGGGAGGAACCAGAAGTGAATCCTAACAGAGCAAACGAGCAGTCTCTCATCCGTCATGTCATTGAGCAACTGATACCACTTAACCCAACAGCCAAGGGAAGCCTGTGATAAATGCAGATGGACAATTTTTCTCTGGGGGATTGAAGCTAGGCTCATTATTGGTGTGGACCGAGGCTCATTAGAGGCATGTTGTTAACCAGATCCAGACAGCCAAAGAATACTTTAGTGATAGGAACAAGGCCTGAGGTGGGGCTGATTTGGAAACATGACCGAAGTTGCTATTTCCCCTGGAAATGTAAAATAGCAGGTAAAATAGCATGCAAAACATGTTTACATGCTTAATGTGACAGGCAAAGGCATGTGACTGGGGCAATCTTTGGCTAGATAATAACAAACGAGCAAGAGTATGGATTAATGGCAGCCACAATAAATATGCTATAATTTAAAAGAACATTTTGAATTTCTATGCCATGCCGCCCTGTTTTTATTATTTTTTTCAACCCCCGCAGAAAAGGTCTCAGAAGCTACAAAAGGTGATAAACAATGGCTATGTGCCACGACAGCAGTGACTGCAGCCTTGTGGCATCAATCCGATTTTTACAAGGACAGGCAAAGATCAAAGACCATATGCAGCCAAAGACCATATGCAGCCAAAGACCATATGCAGCCCTTTGCAGGCAAAGAGCTTCGTCTGGTTTTCATGGAAGGAATTGAAAGAGAGAGGGTCCGGGATGTATAATTTATTATCATAGCTTCAAAGTCACACAATTGCCATTCACCCCATCGCCTCAGGAATAGTTTAAAATCGTGAATATTTAGAGATGTAATCTAAATGTCAAAGGACATGTAACGCAGCTTAGCTGTTCGAAATAATATTCTTAAGTGGGGTAAAGGGAAGCTTTTTTTTCTTAATGTTTCAGCAAGCTGTGGATTGTATCAATATGAATGAGGTAAGGACAAGGACAGGTTATATAACATTTAAGTGAAAACACTTAAATATAGAACTTTTGAAGTTCAGTGACAGGGCAATCTGATAAACACACTTCAATGACTCCTTTCAAAACGGACTAAATAAACTCCAACGCAAGGATCCTCCTTCGCTGTGCGGTTATCCATTAAGTTAACGTTGATGTTTTCTTGTGAAGCTACGAAGGGATATGTGCCAGCTGATCAGAGATAATATAAACTGAAGTTAAAGGGGACCTTTGCCATTTTCAACCGGCTTTGTATCATTTCAATGTGGGTAGTATATGAAAATTTACAATGTTTACCTTTCCTCCATGTTGCCTGCTCCCAGCTCTTCCCATGACTTTTGTCCACTTTGGGGGTGCATTTGCGTTGAGATGCACCCCAGAGACACAGAGAGCATCGGCAACGTTTTTCCACATTATATCCCTAATGCGGATAGAGATAAGGTTGAAAATCGGCAAAGTTATCCTTTAAGTTTGTAGGGAAGGATGGGGCCAGACAGGGATTATTGGTGTATCGACAGATTCAGGCATAATCAGTGAATGCTGCTGACGTCCAGCATACAACCTTGAACCCTGTTCCCCCACAGATGGAGAACGATGCACACCATGACAAACCATTTTCAACTCAACTGTTCTAAATAATGGGCAGATGACATGACTGGACTTCTTGACATTAATTAATGCAGGACCCGTTAACTACAAATACAGCAGAAAAGAATAGACAAGAAAATAACATTAAACGCCATCAATTATCACCATCAGAGATCTGAAGTCAATCAGTCTAGTATTAAACTGAACTACATAGTATAAAAGGTGAAGTCTCTGGATGCTTAGTACAATGCAAAATATGTAAAGGGTTGACATTGAGAAGTTCCAGTTTATCATTACTACAGCCTTCAGACCAAGTCAGAGAAGTCAACTCAAATGAGCCCTCATCAGAGCAGCTGGGTCACCCTAGTAGTAAAGCTTTCTTTTTTTATCGTAAGAATGCAAGCGGCATGCTACCCCTAATTTAACAGCAACAACAAATCAATTAGATGAGCGATGGCGACTACCCTAGGCCATTTGTCATTCTGGAATATCTATATGGGGAAACTCTGTGTTGGACTGTCCCACGATTCTTAATGCTCATGCTGGCAAGTGGAGGCTATGCCTGCTGACCCTGGCACACACAGAATTAGTAGCATCCCCGCCCTAGCAGAGCCAGGGCCAGCCTTCTGTACCAGAACCGGATTTAGAATAGAATGCTGCTGGCTATGTCCAGGCTTGAAGGCTCCTCCTCCACCCCCCAATCACGTTGTACACATGGGAAGAACATGCAAGACATGTGAGTTCATGTTCTCCCAACACTTACTGCTGGAAGGATGCCAGTAGAAGAAGAATAAATAATTGTATCAATGGGAATAATACCACAACAACCTTGCTCTGATTGATACTCTGATAACTCAACTTTACTTGAATAAAACACTGGAGTAGTTTCAAATTGTAGTGGCCATGTTGGACGCTCATCTTCATTCAGAGGATGGGAGTATAAAGGCCTCAGTGTACTTCATGCACCATTGAAATTGGCAGATGCGCAGACCAAACATAATGGGGTCTGTTCCCAAAGTTGGGCCTTTGATTGCCACAGAGTGCACCGGCCTGCTGTCCCAATTTGCCGAAAGTGACACACATTGGTTATAATTAGTCGCCATTATGGGCCATCCTGCTTTTCCATCACAATTTTAAGTAAATTCGGTATGGGATAGTTATGTTCATATCCAGCATCATGCCAAAAATGGTGTAATTTGTCCTATAACCACAAAAGGCTGTGCAGAAGCATCCATGGTTGGTGGAAAACATTGCATATGACTAAATACAGAATCACTAGCCTCAGTCTCTCTACTATATTTAGCTTTTTTTTTTTTTTTACAATAGGTACAATATGCATGATTTCCGATTTCAAGCTAGCTCCACTCTAAAAATAAATACAAAATACATAAAAACTATAGTAACAGTAAAAAAAACTCCTCACCCCTCCCTCTCTCCAAACCCTGCCTACCCTCACAAATCTAGGCTCCATTTTTTAGATTTTGTACCTTTAACAATGCTTACTGTTTGGCAGTTTTGTAAGAGACTGATGAGAGAATAACTCACTTGCACAGGTAGCAAGGTAGCAAGAAATACATTAATAAATACTATATATAGACAGCTGCACACCAATTTTTTGCAGATAGATCAGCAAAAAGCCAAGTTCAGCAAACTTGTAAAACTTCCAAGGATTTTAACCTTCGTAACTTACAGTGTCCTCCATAGATAATACTGGTCTGGTGTTGACGTTATGCTCATTACAGACAATCATTAGGCCGCACGCCACTGACTTCACAGTCATGTTCACCTTAAACATTCAAGTGATTTGTTAAACCAATAAATGTTTGCTAACTAACCCAACAACAGTGATTATGCAATTGTGTAGGGAAACCTGGATCAGGGCGAAGAACTGGGGAGGATATGGGATGTCCAGGGGGATCAATAGCTCAGGGAAAAGCCTGATCCCAGGATCAGCGTAACTGATGATTATTCTATATCCCCTGTGACACTGGGTGTAATGAGCTACACGGCGTTGCGCATTTTTCAAACATCATCTCATTTGTGTTGGTCGAATGTTCAGGGACTGGATGGGACTATACAGAATAGGCGAGAATCTGGTCAATTCTGGCTGTTAAGCGAGTGTGAAAAGCAATGACATTATTCATCATGAGTTTGATGTAGAAAACCATCATCGAGAGCATTTGGGATGCACTTGCAACAATTGGCTCCATAACTCTCCAAGATTTGCCCTGCACCATTATCTCTATTGTTTTGGCTCTTGTAATAAAAAGGTACAATGATATTGGTGCTTGGGCTCAAATGATCAGCAATCACAGGGTCACCTAGCCATGTACAGCCAGATCATAAGGCCTGGGAAGTCTGCCACCGGCAGGCTTTGGCAGCTGATTGGCTGACAGTATGTTGTTCAGAGCATAGCTGCCCGTGTCATGCTGGTTCGAGACTAATATCTCAAGGCAAAACCAGAGATAAGTTTGCGAGATTTAGGCTTTGCAAGGTTAAGGGTCACCCGATTACATTATCACTAGCAGTATTCAGTGTTGATAATAATGGATAACAATGGTAAACTCAGTTTGGGCAATACAACATTAACAAAGCTAAACACGCTAATGCACCACTGTATGTCCTTGTATCTTGTTTGCTAGTGAACTATGCATTGTAACCACATACAACATGAAGCTTGAGCCTGTCCAACAGCCTCAGATAAATAGCAAGCCACAGGAAATTATGGTTGTTGGCTTCTTTTTGGCCATAAAGTCCGCTTACAAATGACAGACAGCTCTTTAGTCAAGGCAAGTTAAAAGGTCCATGATATTAAACTTGCACCACAACTACAAAGAACCTGTTCTAACCAAATAACTTTTGTTCTTTGAGAATCATTATGGTAAACTTGAGCAGTACAGAAATTGTTAGTAAGGATATCCATTCACAGGTGTCTACTAAGACAACAGTCTACTAAATCAATTAAATTGTAATTTAAATTGTTAATTATGTTAATTAATATAACTGACATTTTAAACCAAAGTTAAGTTAAGTAAAATGGGGGGACTAAAATTCTAGGTGGCAGTCTAACATATCAAGTACGTCAACCCCCGTATTTATTCAGTTTGGGAAATCCTAGAAATCTCTAGAAAGCATTAGCTGAAGTTGTCTGGCTGACTCGACCACAGGGACAAGAAAGTCTCTGTTGCTAGGTCATTGCTAAGGTCCGTCTTACTGCCTGGAGTAGTAAACTACCATTTGTGTTGCATAGGAGTCTACAGACGTTTCCCGGGGATTAGTCAGACCCCATGTATTTCCAGGGGAAAAGAATCAACAAAATCATTTATTTTGAGAACGAATTGCTCCACAATATGACTATATTTTTATTACATCTTTTATATTGTTCGCAACTGAGTGTGCGCTTTACCATCATTATTGGCATGCCAGTGATGCGGTTAGGAAGCAGGCATCACTGAAGGTAAAGCACACCCTCTCGTGTAATATTGCTAAACAGACCGGGAAGCAGCTGGTAGGATATTGCTCTCAGCACATGGTAACTGTGTCAACAGACACTATGAAGACAGAGGCCGAAGTTAACCCTCTGATCTCAGCTGTACCTTTTAGCCAGCGAGAACATGTGACATTTGCAACAACAATGTGAACACCCACATCATGAACACTTTGAGGGTATTTCTGGCTTGATCCTGAGGTGATATGAGAGGGCCAAGCGAGACTCTGGTCTTTGAATGAGAATGGAACTCAGTATAATGCCCACCATCTCAGCTGCCATTAGGCCATTTTAATATTCCATGTTTTGGAGAAGAAATCCAACACAAAGCATGGGGGTATTATGTTACTCTGTAAATGCTATGGTAAGGCACATTTAAATATATGGTGCTTGATTTAAAATTAGTAGGCGAATAGGAGAATCTCCAATTTCATACAAATGTGATGATTCAATCAATATAGGAATAACTTAAAAGGACATTGAATAACATACTGGATACTTTGAATATTACTGAATATTATATTTATAATATACAATATTAGATTTTTACCAAAATACATGATTCAATATGATAATTATTAACTGTATATTTTTACCAATCTTTGCATTTTCAACACAAAATAAAAGACTTGAAAAGGGACATCCTATTGGTCATGTGATGTACCAGGAGTCATGAGATGCCATTGTGCTCCAGCCCCAGCGCCTTCCTATTGGTAAAGTGATTGATGATGGGGAATTGATAGTGATCTCTCTCTCAGCGGGCGCCCTCCAAGGATGAGTAATTACCACATTCGTTTCCCTGAGTTCTCTTGTAGCCAGGGATGTTTTACGGCCAGGCGATTAAGCAGCTGCGCTTTACAAAATGCTATCGACGTACACAAGACCAATCGACTGGGCTTGGCCCACTCGGAACACTGCAATCTAGGTTCATAAACGATCCTAACCGCTCTCAGGTTATGACACGCTTAGGTGGGGTTAGGGCTAGAAGTCTAGGTAAAAAAAAAGGTACCGCACGATACAGTTCTACACTGTGCTACATAGTCCAGCCATCCGTTTCGTGTACATGTTCATATCCAATGTTGCTCAATTCTTATGTATGATGCTAATGACTTGCCCCTGATGCACATTAGCATTCTCATTTATTTTTCTCTCTGCCTCGCAATTAATAACCTGCTTCGCCATCAAAGGAAGGGTAAGAGTGGAAAACCCATTTCTTGCTTAACGATCCTCTTCCACACACACACTCTCTCTCTCTGACTCAATGGCAGACATAATGTCCTATTACCAGATTATTCATAGAAGCACAATTTCCTGCTTGCTTCCTGCTGTGGTCATCGATGACGTCCAATAGTCACATATAGATGAGTGTTCTTTCTTTAAAAACATGTTCAGCTGTAATGCTGTTGCAGGGAGTGGTGAGCGAAGAAAGAAAAATACAACTTTAAAAGACCTCAGTATAGCGACTGGCCACAGGACGGATATGGTATGTTGAATAATTGAATCATAGAATAGAAATCAATGACAATTATGGTATTATTTGTTTGTGTGTTCAAAATCGTCATCTAGCTTGAAGCTACCCTCCCCTCCCAATAGGTTTCTCAGAAAAGCAGGCTCACTCCAATCAACATTACTTAACACCTTACATTTAGCAATCTGTCAAATTTGATTGAGAACAGCGAAGGATGAATATAGCCCTCAACCTTGGTTGTGTTTCTAGGTCACCAAGTTGGGAAAGAGTGCAGTATGGTGCAGTACTATTATTACTACTTTTTAAGTAACAAACTTTCATTTAGGGTTCATTTACAGAAAGTCACAGAGCTGCACATCCCTAAACACCTACAGACTCGAGGAGGGACTTTATAATTCAATTCAACAAATTAAAAAATAATTTGACAAAATCCATAGAGGGTGATTGGCACACCAATGGGAGCACTCAGTTCCGTCAATCAAAGCCTGTCCAATCACACGGATATCTGAACCATTCAATAAAATTAGACCTGACAATCATGTAATGATGCCTACTCTGTTCTCTGGTCCGTAGCAGATGGCAAGGTCAAACGGGTTCAAACGGGGTGAGAGAGGGTTACCGTATAATTTAAAGTACAGAATAACAGCGGTCGACTCTAAGGCACTGGTAAACACAAGAGGTAGCAAAACATAACCTTGCTCTTGCCAACAGCGTTCATTTCATAATTTGCCGAGAGATTGCACTGGCTGAATATTCAATACTTGATGTGATAATTGTGTTATCATGAATGTGTAAATGTGATTCAAATGAATAGGCTAGATGCATGCGTTTATAGCCATCGAGCTGGTGTTCCATCATGCAATTAGGATACATTATCCTGGGTTTGAAGTAGGACATAAACATTATGCTGCTTATGAATTAAACTAAATACAATTACTATTGTAATGATGGTATATTATTATGCTCTGTCTGGTGTCCCCACCAATACTCTAGAGATACATTATTAATGGGTAAAAATTGCATAAAACAAGGATTTTTGTTTAATTAGACCATCTCTGTAAAAAGCTTAATGACAAGAATATCTAACAAGGCAGATCCTACCAGACACAATGCTGGGCTCCCGTGTGAATTCATTCATTATTGGCCAACGGCATAGACCAATGACAACCCACCCATAGGCAACCCACCTGTCTTATTTGTTTTGTCTGCTGCCGAGAGGTCTTCATGAATGCACACACACACACACACACACACACACACACACACTAGCAGAGGCCAGACTTCATTAAAGAACATTATCAAAAAGGTGCAAGGCATTACTGATTCATTAGAGGGACAAGGGAAGTGTCAATAGCAAAAAGCCACACACAACGCAAAAGTGCCTGGCGAAGATACTAGGCTGCAATGGTAGCGCATTTGGAGATTTGAAATATTCAAACAGATGGCCGTGGATAACAGAGATTGCGTCAACAGGAAGGTTCTGCTGTGGGATTTTG
>OMKN01022405.1:4128-16520 GCA_900302345.1 Melanonus zugmayeri
CTGAAAAAAATATATTTTAAATGAAAATGTACAACAAATGTATTTAGCATTTTCATTTAAGTTATATTTGCAGTTTCTTGTATTTTCCTGTGAATGTGAATAAACATGTTCCCTTATATTCAGTTGGGACAGCTCTCACTGTTGTACGCTTTTATTTACAAATATATGTATACAAGATGTCATCCACCTGCTGTTATTATTATTATTATTATTATTATTATACAAGATGTCATCCACCTGCTGTTATTATTATTATTATAATACAAGATGTCATCCACCTGCTGTTATTATTATTATTATTATTATTATGTAGTTCATACAGGTGGATGCCTCTGAGGTGGACTCCCTGCAGGTGGACTCCCCTGCAGGTTGGCTCCCCTGAAATAGCTTTTCTCATGAAACTAATACAAACTAAACTAATAACTAAATGTAACATTTGACTCATGATACACTTGTCATTTGTAGTTCTTATGACGAATGAAACCATATGACCTGCAAAAAGGAATCAACAGTGTAATACTTTAGGACCTAAGATATGCATTGTATTGTGCAATTAAAATGCCCGGATTCACTAAACATAAGGAAAAATAGTATATATTTCATTTTGGAAAATACAATACTTGCTTAAAAAAGAAATCAGTGGTTCAACATGTAGGAGTCTAAAATAAAAGGTACAAGTATAAACGTATAAATATAAGTGTTCAGTTGATATAGTCAGTGTTTTATACAAACATGTATTGAAGTGGATTGTGAAGAACGTTCTCCCTTCAGTTCCTAACAGCACTAGATCACATAACGGCACCTGACAGCGATACGTTCGCCTGCTCTTGGAGACGTCTTGGTCCTGATCTGTGTCATGATGACGCCTCGTCCTACACCTTAGTCCAACGTGACCCCATGAGCATTTCCTCCAGCTCCTTCCTGCAGCTTAGAACCCGTTGTGCTAGATGATGCCCAGTGTTTCATAGATGACATCAGAAAGCGCCTCGTCGCTAGAGTTCATCACGTCCGTCCCGCCGGACGTTGTTTTCTCAGAGGAAGGAGTGGGTTTGCAGACTTGGGCGTAAAGGTGGGCAAACTGGTCGGGGTCGTCCTTCTTTTTGGCAACTCCCTCGGCTTCTCTCAGCGGCTCGGCATAAATGGGTTCGTTGTCCGTTTCTCCTTTTGGGCTCTGGGTCGGGTGAGCCCTCCTTTGGCCCGGACTCAGTTTGTCGTACACCTCCGAGTAGATGGGCTCCACGTGAACGGCGCCGTGCGCAGGGGGCGCCGGCGGCGGTTGGAACGAAGGCCCCGGTGCCTGTGTTGTGCCGGAGGTGACGGGCGGCTTCAAAGGAAGAAACCTCGCCGGGTCGGCATACACGTTTTGTTGGGTTCCCAGAGGTGGATTTGTCACAGACTTCTCCGTGCCGTCCACGCTCTGGCGTTCTGAGAGCGTGACGCGGGACACGGGAGCCGAAGCTTTGGTAGAAATGCTTTGATCGAGAGGCAAATCCGATGCACTCATCAAATCCGCCGGCTGACCGTACAAGCGCTTTTCCAAGTCGGCGAGAGTGTTTGATTTTATTTTGAGACTGTTCTCCAGGATAGCAGGTATGGAGGTGACATCGGGGATCTTGGGCAGAGGGGAACAGGGAAGCCTACTGGTCGCTCCCCCATCTGGGGTTTGAAGGACCGCCTGGATGGCTGGACTGTTGGTGGTCACAGCAGCGGAAGATGTTTGGTGTTTGATGGCGTTCTCAATGAGGCCAAACAGAACACCGGCTTGCCCCGTCTCAAATGTAAAGGTCCCGGGTCCAGAGTCACATCGCCTGCCAGCTTCGATGGTTAAGGTAAGCTGTAGGACATGAGAAGATAGAGCAAGAACATTAGAGGAACATGGCACCTTCTCCTTTATCCTTTACATGGGTTTCCTGTACGTTAAATCAAAATGCTAATATGCGAGTAGATAAAACTACAGATTGCATGGTAAGTAGATTCATATTCCTGAACCCTCTTGCATTTCTTGTCTGAAGCCTTCATATCAACCTCAGGCAACCAAATCCAAATCACGATAAGAAGACGATCATTGATGTGAACATCGAGGGCGTTTCCGCCTTACGTTATCTTTTCCATATCGTCTCAGGAGGCGGTAGGGCCAGCTCCAGATGGTCCGTGGGTTCTCTGAGTCTCTCAGCGCCAGACCGTCCCGGCCCACCTGTAACCTGTAGGCCCCCTGCAGGCCGCACCGCGCCGCTGCGTCCGTCTGCCGCACCGCCACCCAGAACACACCGGCTGCATGGAAAAGCATGAGGAAAATCACACTTTTACAAAGAATTTAAGTGGCAACAAATCTGTCCATTATTTCATTCATTTGAACAGCTCATGGAAGGGGTTGTCGGGTGAAGATGTGAAATCACCCTCTTCTGTAGAGGCGTAGATCTGGTTTTCTTCCATTTGAGGCTTTGAGATGGTACCACATACACTTCGATTCTACCAGGAAGAGAAACCAGAAAAATAAAATAACTGAATATCTTTTAACACTGATGGACTAGTTTTAATACCTGGCGTCTGGACTGAACGTCTCACCTGAAAGGTAATTTCGCAAACCTTGTCCACCCACTCTGTTCCCTCGTCTTTCATGGCAGCAAACACCAAGTTTCTCTCCTCTGTCTCCACACAGAACGCTGCCATGTTGTCCTACAACAACAATCATTTGAGTTCATTGTCTCAGCAATTGCATATAAACGGATGCTATAACTAAGATGTTATACATCCATTCAAATCAAGAATCAAGTCTGCATTGTTTGTCAATGGGATTTGCTGCATAGATGCATAGGAGTAGATAGGAGTAGACATCCTATGAGCTACTGGTAGTAATGCCTGGTGCTTCATGCTTTACCTTGGGCAGGGCCTCTGCATGCGGGGGCAGCTTACGCACACTGATCACGTCTGACAGTCGGACCACCTTCAGCTTCCGAGCCTTTTGTCCCTGATGGTGTCTCCTGGTTTCCCCTCCCAGCACCGCAATGGGCCTCTCACCTGTTAATGACATTCAGGGCCACGAATAATGACGCTCATCATAATGATAGTGGCGTCTTATTGGGATGGAAATCATATTTATTACTATTTATTTAACATTTCCACAACTCACATCAGCTAACAATGTTCTGTTAGTTAAAATAACCCTGTTACTCATAGCATACTAGCATTTAACAAGATACAGAAAGGAAGGAGGGATCCCCTACTCTGCTCCTTCTCAGGGTTTTCCTGAAAATGCTGATAACAAAGGAAGTTTGTTCTTCCTTCTAGGGTTAGTGCGGCGTCATCAATATTTGGCTTGTGAAGCCCTTTGAGACTGGAGCTGTGATTAAGGGCTCTACAAATCAAATTGACATGACTTGACATGACGTGTTACTACTCTGGTGTTGGCATCCTCGCAGGGTCAGGGTCATGATGTGTGGCGTTGAGCCGTGTACGAATAAGAAGATGACAAGAAGAACAGCAAACGGAGAATAAATGTGGATCATTTGACAAAGCAATATCTAAACATGTAACGCTAAACCCTGTGTAACTGAAGTGGATATCGCTCTCTGAAGCATGCTCGGAAGTCCCGCCGTCTCGGAAGTCCCGCCCCCTCTCTCTCGCGCCAACAACGCTCATGGGATGCGCGGTGCGTCCGATGAGCGTGGGTGACGTCCACGTGGTGAAGTCCACAGCTCGGTCCACGTGGGGAAGAGAAGCGGTGGCTGGGTCTGGAGCACATTACCTGCCCATGAGCTTCCAACATCGCTGATCTCCAAGCGGCCCATGCTGCAGACACTGGCCGGGTACAGGGACAGCCACACCTGGGTCCACTTCTGACGCAGGAGAAGAGAGACGTGGAAGAGCACACGTCAACATGAGAACGTTCCCTCATATCCCCTCAGGGATAAAGGAAGTCTGAAAACGTACTAAATGAATACCCGCCAATAGCTTATTACAGTCACATGTAGGCCTATTGTGCAAACATCTTGATCATAAGTGGGGTTTATATTCTAGGGATCTTTTTATATTGGAGGCAAATGTTTTACAAATGTTGTAATAACAGAACAATAGTGATTCATAAGCCGATGGTCAAACAGAAAATGAGAGAGAGAGACAGAGACACAGAGAGGCAGACAGAGAGAGAGAGACAGACAGAGAGAGAGAGAGCATTTCTACACTATAGGAATGCGGTAATAGTTTTGTCTGAACATGTGAATGTGGCTCAACACATCTAACCTTCACACACCTGAGAGAGAGGTATGCAGGATTTGATCAAACGTTTCCTTGCTGCTTTCAGATGGTTTGGACAGGTAGGCCTCATAGTTCAATACTTAACTATGCCTAACCTAACCCTTAACGTTGGATTATGCAATGTTTACTTACTTTTCCGATTTTCCGTGGTTGGAGGTAAACCTGTCCTGCTTTAACGTGGGCATCCATTCTACTCACTGGAGAAATACACGTCCCAAGTCTAAATAAATGTCTTCACACTTTAGCTGTAGCCCTAAGTAGGTCTAGTTAAAAGAGCTCCCAAGTTTAACAGTGCAGCTAGCAAATGACTTGAGATCACAGAAGCAGCAGCTGGCTGACTACCACACGTGACGAGTACAGGTGAGCACTCGGTGGGGCCACGCCCCCAGGTGAGCACGCGGTGGGGCCACGCCCCCAGGTGAGCACCATGGGGCCACGCCCCCAGGTGAGCACCATGGGGCCACACCCCCAGGTCAAGTCAAGTCAAGTCAATTTTATTTGTATAGCCCTTAATCACAGTTCCAGTCTCAAAGGGCTTCACAAGCCAAATAGGTTATGACGCCCCCCCCCCCTAACCCTGGAAGAACAAACTCCCTTTGTTATCAGCATTTTCAGGAAGAAACCTTGAGAAGGAGCAGAGTGGGGGATCCCTCCTTCCAGGGATGTTAGGAGTGACATGGGGGCCATCATTGAGCAATCGATTTTAAGTACAATTTAAGAAATGAATAATTTAGTGGTATCCATGGTGATGAGGTGCTGGCTGGTGAACAGGCTGGTGAGCAGGCGCCCAGTCATGATCACAGCAACACATCAAGACAACACATAGTGTCTTAACTTGTTGTAAGACGACAAGTTAAGACACTATGCAACACACTAGGACAGAGAAAGAGTGATGGTGTGATGGGGGTGGACCTCTAATACCTATGAGCAGCAGGGGGAGGCTAGTGCTGGCTAACAGGTCCATTAGCTGAGAGCCCAGGGACGCTCCTAGGAGCCAAATGAGAGAGTAAAGAGGTACCTTTTAAGTTTAGCGTGTGCTATTAAACATATTCAAGTGCCCTCACTATGTCATGTGTTTTACTAAAGTTTATAGGCTACTAAAACAGTTTCAGTATAGGTCATTTATCATAACGTATGGATTTGTCTGTTTTATGACGTTTAGTCCATTTAATCATGGCTTCCTGTGGAAATATGTTCTCTAATTTATTCTGAGGAGATTATCAGGTTCGATATGTATTTCAATAGGGTAGGCCTGTAGTAAAACCTACTAGAGGTCGAGCGTGCAGTTGCCTCTTTAAAAAGGGGAAACTTAGAGGGAATTTTGCAAGCTCTTGCAGTTGCATAATTTGATAGAACTTACGTACAAGTACATTTTTGCTGTTACAACTCAAGTTAGATACAACAGCAAAACAACTTGTTATATTCATGCATACCTTAAGTTCATGAGGTTTTATCAGCCTTCCAGAGATTCCAGTCAGCAAGAAATATTACACTGACAAGAAATAGAAAAAAGAAAAAGGTTGTGTCTTCATTTCTTCCAGCATGTCATTGTTAAATGTATGGAACATTCAAAGTGCCAAATGAAAGTGAATTTTAGGATTCAAATTCAAAGGGCATGTCTATTTCAAATTACAATGCAAACAACTTTTAAGGCATATTGCCTTAAAATGTCCAATTATTATTACTGACTTAATGCAGTGACAATTAATGAAGGATTTGAAGTGTCTGTTGAGACCCAACATTTTTTTCTGTCCTGGATAATATGCAATGGATCAGATTTAGTCCCTGGGCTTTAGCTCATACCCGAGTTTGTAAAATACTGACAATTGCAGTACAGCAAGCCTGCTATTTTATCTTTAGATCAGAAATGTGTTGGACTGCATTATGCACAGATGCCTGTTGTTGGATGAGTGATGCGGCTCTACAGTTACAGCCAGGAACTCTTCGTCATCGAGTGTGGGCAGAGTTTGAATCCCATGCTGAGCTAGGATGGCATCAATGTTTTGGTCGCTGTAGGGATTTTCCCCAAACACATTGTTGACAGCTGTGTTGAGCTTCTCATGAGTGTGTGTGAGCATGCTCTCTGTCCACAGTTGATTCTTTTCTGTTGGTTCATGGTGGTTCCATGCCTGAATCTCAGGAAGATGCATGAATAAAGCCACAAGCAGGTTTTCACCACCATGGTCAGATCTGGCTCTCCAGGGTAGTCCATAGAGGCACGTTGCTTTCAGGCGCCGTTATGGCACGATTGTCTGTACTGCAGTTAAGTAATCAGACAGGAGCATCCATCAATGGCACCATGAATCACAAAGCCCCATCTAGAAAGATTGGATAACAAATAAGAAAAATATTACTTGAAAATGCTGAAAATATAGTATGTAGTCCAGGTTAGGGGGCAGCCCTAACCCTAACCCACTAACCCGGTTGATGCAGGAGACTCAAGGTTTTCAGAGCGATCCCAAGGCACCCCGCTAAGTTCCTATCGTTCCTACGATTTTAGAGAATTTATAGCAATGCCTTTTATTTCCAATGTGTTTCAATGGAGCATTTGATGATGCTTTGTGAGTCACTTCCTGTAGGGCTAGAGCCCCCAGGGCTGGTGTCCCTCAAGGCTCAGTACTAGGACCTCTTCTGTTATACTAGGACCCTAGGCTCTATAATCACATCACACGGTTTCTCCTATCGCTGTTATGTGGACAACATGCAACTGTTCCTCTCTTTTCCCCCTCTGAAACCCAGCTCAACCTGGCACTGAAGCCTAGCAATCACAAGTGCTCAGAAACTTGCTCTATTTACATCCTTACTGTACCGACAGGGATATATTGTTGTTTCACTTTCTTCTGACAAATGTACTTACTGTAAGTCGCTTTGGATAAAAGCATCTCCTAATGCCCTAAATGTAAAGGTAAATGTGAATGAGTGTTCAGCAAATGATAGATAGCCTGGTATTAGATGCTATCTGCAACATCTAGCAGCCAGTCTGTCTCAGGGTCACTTGGCATAAAAATGGGGTTCTTCTCTGAGGGTTGCTGCTGTAACTGGCAGATACAAAGACATACAAATTACAATGTTTAGTTTGAAACGTTTCTAACTTCTTTTAGAAAATAATTAATGTTGTATGAATAACTGTAGCAGATGACCCTGCTACACTGTTGGGCTCCTCTGACGACCAGGACATGGTAGTATGTTGTAAACCGGTTTATTGCAGGGTTGAGAATGTTATGCAGGCGGAACAGGTGGTAAATGCTTGACATGTCTGCGCTCCTCTTGAGTGTGTGTGGTGACAGCTGCTTTAACCTGTTGATTACTGGATGCACCACAGGTGAGGAGCCTCTCACAGCCCCAGAGTCTAATCAGCCTGACCCGGGTGAGGCTGCTTAAACCAGCCACCAACCACACACAGTCCACATACCCCCAATGCCAAATTGAGGCTGGGGAGAATCCCCAGCCAAAGCCTACTCCCCTCCCATCCAAAAAAAAATATAAACTGGACTTAACAGGGTTACCATACCTAATATAAACAAGTGGACTCTTTACAGGGTTGCCATACCTACAATAAAGAAAACAACCCCCAACCCCATTGTCCCCAAACCTCTCCAGTGCATCAGCCAAGCCCCCCTCCCCCTCCATCCCGGAGACCTGCAGCCTTGGCAGGCAGAGGTGTCGCTGGACTCTGGCCATTTCAGGGCTGTCTGGATGGGCGACTCGACAGCCGGGCCGCTGTAGTAGCTAGACGGATGGCCCGGAACAGCCTTCAGTAGGGCCAACCTCCGCCAGGGCGACGAGGCACTGTCCCCGTCTCCCTCCATTGGGCCTTGAGCTGCCGTGCCGGCTGGCAGAGGTGCGGCTAGTCCTGGGCTACTAGTGGCAGATGGTTGCCCTTGGCGGTTGCTGTGCTGCGTCCTCCACTGCGTCCCCCACAAATGACCGTTGCTGCCACCAGGAAAAGCCTGGTGCTGGGAGGTGGCTGCCCGTTGCCGCGGCTGGTGGCTCAAGTGCGTCCCCGGGCAGCTCTTCTGTGTCCCTTCCCGGGTCAGAGAGGCCGCACGTTGGGCGGCAGGGTAGCAGATGACCCTGCTACACTCCACCGAAGTGGCTTTTGTTGGGTTAAGAATGTTTATGCAGGCAGAGCAGGTGGTAGTTGCTTGACATGTCCGCGCTCCTCTTGAGTGGGTGTGGTGATGGCTGGTTTATCCTGTGTGCAGGGCTGGACTGGGTGGGCTGGATTGGCCCACCACAATTGGTCATTGTGACATTTGAGTAATGTGCTCAGTAATGCTTCTGTCAAAGTGATTTCCACCGTTTTGGAAAGTGGAGGTCGTCTGGGACCGACTGTAACTGCAACTAAACTTGTGTAATTTAAAGCTGAAGACAACTACAAAAACAACTCACTGGTACAAGCCTTGTTGAACTTTGCTCTTTCTTCTCAATGAGTATAAAGTGATCCTCAAAAACCTCCATGGTTATAAACATCCAGGGTGATTATAAGAATTAATTAATAATGCTAATTAATGATGATTCCTGTTAGAACTTGGATGTGCCACTACTACTACTACTACTAATAATAATAATACATACTTACATCTACAATATGTATTCTTATTCTATGCTGGTATTGTAAGCATTGGTCAACAGGGATCCAATCCAATCCATACATCATCACATCATTATTTTAGACCTAACATCCTTATATGCACATTTCCGAGAGGAAAAGGAATCTATTTAAATCTTGAAATGTATTGTGTGTATCTTGGGAAGGACCTCGTCCTCCTCTTAGCTCTACAAGTTCCCCCGGGAAACCCATCTGTGACAGGGGAACAGGATGATGTCCTTCTCAAGAGTTCTCACCACTATCTTGGAGCAGAACCACTCATCCTCAGGTAGATGGTAAGTGGATCTTTCTCCACCTTGAGACGTAGAGGTTCTCCTTCTCCATTTACTTCTGGAAATAACTTTGATAAATCACCATTAAGCATTGGGGATGAATTGAAGAAAGTTGAATAACTCACCATTTCAGTTGCAAAATAGGTAGAGGTAGAGCGGGTTGTCTGGCAACCAGAAGGTTGCTGGTTCAATCCCTGACTCCTCCGAGCCAAATGTCGAGGTGTTCCTGAGCAAGGCACCTAACCCTTGTGTGTGAATGGGTGAATGTGAGGCACTAATTGTAAAGCACTTTGAGTGGCCACTGGTCAGAAAAGCGCTGTATAAATGCATCCATTCACCATTCACCATAGTTGTCCAACAGTGTACGTTCACGCTTTCCCTCAGGTCCAATTAAGGTAATATATATATTGTTAAATGTTCCTGCATTTAGATTATTTCTATTTTGTACACCACCATGATTCCTCAGTAGAAATGATAGAGGATCAAACATAATAAATAAATAAATAACATATTAACTAATATATTTACCAAGTCCAATTTATGGAAGAGAGTTCCAACATTAACTACCTCTCTATTTGAGATACTTGATATAGTGTATAAAATATTCATATATTCAATCTCTCTCTCTTTTTGCTCTCTCACACCTCACTGGTTTGACTAGGAGCCTGTGGCATACATACTTCACTTATTTTTGTCTAGATTTTCCTGTCATTTGGAAACTAACATTTCAGCCAGCCAAAATAATCAAATCATTTCTTAAGACTTTTAAATATTGGTTCATGGAACGAAAAATCTTTAATAACAAAGATGAACTGGCAGGAGGAGTCAGGTTCAGGTTGGGTCAAGAGGGGGGGCGGAGGTGAACCAATGTTTGAGTTTGAGGAGGTGACCAGATGAAAGGGGTGAGGGTACTGTAGTTAATTAATCCATGGTAAAAAAAATTGATGTTGGATTGCAGTTGGTTAGGGCCGGTCAACCATCGCCTCCACTTTGGCCGAATCCATGCAGACACAACCTGTTTTTTAGACACTGCTTGTTTTCTAGGAGTCTTTGAAGGACATAACGGATATGTTTGACATGTTCTTGTACAGACAGAGAGAAAAATGTCATCAAGATAAACAAAGAGAACTTGATTTATGTCTCGTACATAATTTATTAGTGCCTGGAAAGCCGCTGGAGTATTAGTGAGTCCGAATGGCATAACCAGACACTAATGTCTAAAATGGTGGCGCCCTTCAGAAGCTCAAAAGCAGAAGAGAAGAGTGGGAGGGGGTTGTGATTCTTGACGGTAATGTGAATCAGCCCACGATACACAAAGCAGAGTCGATACGACACTTATCATTCAATCAAAAGAAGAGGAACGAAAGAGGAACAAACAATGCAGTGGAGACTGACTCCCTGATTCCTTCAATGCCTCCCTCTCCGAGCCCAAGAGGGAGTACAAACAACCTTTAGTCAAAACCTTACGGATCCGCGCAGACTAGTTTGACTCACCAGTATCATCCCTCCTACTGGTGAGTCCGCGCTCCCTCCCTCCCAACTGCATTGGTTCCACAGAAATCTCCTCCAGAGGTGGTGCTGGTGGAGAAGACTCTCCAAGACCGCTGGATGCTGCTGGGACGGAGGTATGGAGAGGAGCATTAGACCCGTTCTCCCTTCTTTCCCTGAAAGGCTGTGGCGGAAGCATAGACTAAAAACTATGGATGTAGCACCCATTGGACACAACTGTTATGAAGCCTTAGATTTCACGTTATGGGTGCCACCATTGCTTGAGAAGCAGCAGCGGAAACTACCCATATTTGAGACAGGGCAGGATTTGAATGACCACATTGCAGTAGTCGGCCAAATAGTAGTAGAAGTAGTAGTAGTTGTATAGCCAAAACAAATATTAAATCCATGACAACTTTTCAATGAAACAAAACTGTTAAACGGGACCTCTCCAAATAAATAATGTGGAGATGAACTAGCCACTGAGATCCTAACCGAAAGAAAAAAATGATTGCTCCGCATCTCTTGTTTGAGCAGAACATTCACATCATACTCGGTGGTCTATTGGACATAATAAGCTGTTCCATTCAGATTCAGAAGCTAATTTTCCAAATTAAAAGCGGATAGAAAATGTCCATGCAAATACATACAAAACCAACAATCTTTTCAAAACTCACGGTGAACAGGCGGCTACTCACTGCTGTCTTTGGGGCTGCTCTCTCTGCTGCTGGTAGCTCATTGAAACGCTGCTGCAGGTTCATGCACGCCACCTGGCGGAGAGGAGGTGATGACAACCTGCATTGTTCTGGGGTCAGGTCCCATGAAGGGATGAAGTGATCCTTATCCTCGTCCAACATTTCCTGGAAACAACATTCTATTAACTCATTCTCCAGGATCCACATGTATTCAGCAAAAGGATTGGCATCGCCCACTCCTTCTGTCTCGTTATGGCCGTACAGACGGAGACAGAGCCAAGACGTTCTCTCCACCAGATGCTCGCACCACCACCCTGGCCCTTGCTCTGCTGTTGCTGCTCCTGGGGTCTTGGCCGGCTCTGAACAGCTTGTTCGGCTTGCTGGCTCTGGTGATAGGTAGTTGGCATAGGGGCATACACGAGTCAAGGGGTGAATACAGGAAAGGGAATTATAATTGGTTAACCAAAAGGTGAGATGAGAACTCTAAACGGAGTAATGGGTACACTACAAACAAGTCATACAAGCAAATAGGATGCAGTTAACTTCCTGAAAATTCAAATCCAAATTCAACTTAATTAACACGTTAAGTGCCGGAAACGAGACCTAACGTCCTAAAAACACGTAACAAGGATTGCCGCGAACGTGATTTCTCGTCCTAAAATCATAATTAATATTATTCCATAATTCCATAATTTAAGGTCGTAGCCAGCCTGTGAGCATGAATCGCTTCAAGGGATCACACGGCGCCACCTTAAAAATCTACACGTAAGGTGTGCGGCGCCAGCGATAAAAGCGCGATCCTTTCCTTTCATCCTCCCCCCACAGCCTTGAGAGAAGTCTAGAGAGAAGTTTAGTAGCAGAGAGTAGTAGCAGAGCGTAGCGATTAGTGATTTAGTATTAGAATAGAATAGAATAGCGTGTGTGTGTGTTAGCGAGTGCCTGTGCGTTTTAGATTAGCTTTAGAAAAAAAGTGCGTGTGTGTGTGTCACTGTTTTGTGGCCTTGTGTTTAGTTGGGGCCTAGGCCTAGCGGTAGTTTAGCTGTAGGCTAGTTTCGGCATGCCGAGAGCAAA
>OMKN01022405.1:16540-28120 GCA_900302345.1 Melanonus zugmayeri
CTGGCTCTGGTGATAGGTAGTTGGCATAGGGGCATACACGAGTCAAGGGGTGAATACAGGAAAGGGAATTATAATTGGTTAACCAAAAGGTGAGATGAGAACTCTAAACGGAGTAATGGGTACACTACAAACAAGTCATACAAGCAAATAGGATGCAGTTAACTTCCTGAAAATTCAAATCCAAATTCAACTTAATTAAAGAACAACAATAAAAACAGTCAAGCCTAGAGAATCTGGCAAAACATGCTTTCAATCAAAATAATGATGCTGGCAGAACACTGAATGAACCTAGATCCCCGGTAATAGTTGGAAATGGAACAGAATGCTGCAGATAACTTGTTTAAATGTTTAAGGTCTTAACGAAACAGACAAACTAATGCACAGTTTTGTAACAGCCTATACGGCGTACATCTGTATCCGACTAATCAGACTCATCTTCAGAGTCACCGTTCTGGCACATATAAATTGCCTGGCCTGAGGTGCAAGCATCATGGGCCCATTTATTGCATCTCACACACTTCTCCCAAGTCTCTGTTGGAAGGCTGTTTGAAAATGGTTCCACACAGACGAGGCAGAAGCACTCCTCTTCTCATCTCATGATGACTCTTCTACAATTTTTCTTTTTTTAGCTGCCTTCTTGTTCTTTCAGATCCAGATTTTGACTCCCCCCTTGCTTCCCTTTTTTGGGAAACAGACTTTTATTAGATTGTGCATTATTTCTTTCCATTTCTAGTGCCTGCGTCACTGGTGTGTCAGTTTGAATAGCTGTTTTGCACCGCTTTCTTCCTTTGCAAGTTGGTTTTTGGGCTAGATTTTGGATATGGCCGGATGTCCTCTGGAGTTGGTAGTCCGCTGTCAGCCGGTGCTAGCATAAGAATTCGGCAGGTCTGTGTCTGAGCCTGTGTCTGCTGGGGTCTGGCAGGTTGGTGCTGGGGCCTGGTAGGGTTGGTGCTGGGGCCTGGTAGGGTTGGTGCTGGGACCTGGTAGGGTTGGTGCTGGGGGCTGGTAGGGTTGGTGCTGGGGCCTGGTAGGGCTGGTGCTGGGACCTGGTAGGGCTGGTGCTGAGGCTTGGTAGGGCTGGTGCTGGGGTCTGGTAGGGTTGGTGCTGGGGTCTGGTAGGGTTGGGTTCTGAATGGGGCATTCCATAACGTAGGATGGGGCAAACTCGGTTTCCAGAAATACATTGCTGTTGTAAGGTTGTACCCCAGCCACCCTAAAGCCAGCCTGAATGTTCTGAATGTCTTCCTCAGCCAGGCATCACACGCAGTGTTGATGTGCCTCTTTAGCGACCCGTAGACAGACCTGTCTAAGGGTTGAAGCCGATGAGAGCAATGGGGTGGGAATCTGGAGCTTCAGCTGGTGTGCCACAGCAAACGTTAGGCAGGTCTTCTGACCTCACTTGGTGACAGACCAAAAGTAATACACCGAACAAGCTGCATCTCCAAATCAGGTGAAAAACCTGCTGTGGCTTTGTATAGCCAACCACTGTCTGACTTTCAACTTCTTCTCTGGTAACCTTTTGACAATACGAGTCAGAGTATGACATTTATGTCAAAATCCTTCGCTGTACTCCTGTTTGATTTGTTCTGCAACTTGTCCTGCCTCACTGCCTTTAACATTATGTCAGGTGGTGTGCTGCCATTCTCTCTATTTCATCATTTCTAACCATCTTTCTTCCTTCTGTCCTTCCTTCCTGCCTTTCTTCCGTCCCCTCTTTATTTCCTTCCTTTCTTCTTTCCTTCAAAAACACATTCCCTCATTGCAATGACATATTCATTACAGGTTTATTACGCCCACCACCGGCTACTATCCTTGTTGCCACAATGCAATTCATAACCCCACACTAAATTCATGGCACTGTATGAAGTTGTGTCTGTGTGTGTGTGTGTTGATATACTGTCTCATACAGTAGGCATGTAGTGTATTAGTATACACACACACACACACAGGCTGAACAATTAATCGAAAATATTATATATTTAATACTATTATCAGAGCTGATTACACAATATCACAATGTTTTTGGAGCATGTTCTATGTGTCTATTTATACAAAGTCATTGAGACAACTTACCCCGTGTGCTAATGATGCTAAATCTCAGGTTTGCTCAACTTCTTAGAACATCTTAGATATGCAGTTTAAGTATCAAAAGACATGTTGTCTCCTCTACTCTATAATTTAGAAAATGCATACCTAACGTTTTATTACATAAAATGTAAAGTGTGGGCATGATTAAACGTGGCTATACTTAAGTGTAGACTAGATAAAGCACGTCCACAAAAATGAATACCAACCTGCTGCGTTTAAAGATATTTTCATAGAGCAGTGGATTAAAGGGCATGGCTTAAGCACACAAGCATACATACAATTAGTAGCAGAGTTTATTCAATCAACACTTGTTTGCATGTATGCCATTTACCCACTAGGTAGCGACGCTATATCATTAGGATTGAATCAAGTATACATTCTTACCTGGCATTTTTCAAGAGTGTTTCTTTCTGGCCTCAGGCTTCTTCTTCTGTTCAAACATGTGTGAGGACGCTACCTTGGGTTGATGGTTCTAAATATATTACTGTGTACAGTGTGATGAAATTATGTATGTTATTTTTCCCTTGTTCCCTTGTTTTAATAGCATGTTCATTTTATTGCATGTTTGTATGTATGGTTAAACTGTTGGCTTGCGGGTTACAGTAATGGCGATGTGTGTTAGTGTATTCATTACACTAGTGGTCTGTTCTACATTTTCTTAAAATATGTATTTTTTTGGGGCCCATAGGCAACCCAGGCGTTGAAGATATGAATAGTATGTTCTGACATAGCCTGCAGAGGGCACTCATGGCTAGGAATTAGAGATGCAATCACATATGTGCTAAAGACAGGTTAGGATTCCTTCATACGGAAGAAAGACATCATCACAAATTAGCTTAAGTGAACATTTCTTATGAAACATAAGAATAACAATAGACATCATCATTCAGATGAAAGATCAAAAGACGTACCAAGCACTAGAGATCATGTTAGAAGTCATGATCAGAACGGTGGAGAATGCAGAGACATTCAAGCTACAAGAATGGAACAAAGACAAAGCAGTGTACTCAATGAATATGAGAATATCTAATATATCAGATTGAAGTATGACATTGTTGTTGTGTAGGTAATTGTTGTTCCCCAGCAATGATGCTGGAGAAACTGCATGTCAAACCAAGCTGAAGAACATGTACACTTTGGGCCTGCTGTATGCATTCCTTCACATCTACCGGGCCACACCTGCTCAACATGTTGAGATGCTGTTTGGGATTCCTTCTGAGAATCAAGCTCCTGAAACCTCCTTATTCTTCAACATCACAGATAGGATAACAAACAGAGCTAAAGAACGCTGCAGCGATGCAGCAGGTGAATCAGCATGCTGACATGCCATGCTGCTCCTTCAAAACTGAAAGCAGGGGATGCAATCTTGTGTTGTAAAAGGAAGATCATCTGTATCATCTGCCCAGTATTTAAAAGTTTGAGCTAGTCCCCCCCCCCACTATCAAAATGTAAAAAAATACCTCTGTCCAACTCCTGGCAGATACTTGTAGCCAGAAGTTTTGATTTATGTTACCTGGTAACCCAAAACAGGTAACGCATGCAATAACATTCGTTTAACCCATGAATTTAAGTCAAGATATGGACCAGGATCAATCCATAGCACTACGCTGTAACCCTCTACATCACTTTTCGTCTAAAATAAGTTTTTGTTTTCCTTTAAAAGGAATTTCACTGCTAGGCAATCCAGCTTCATAGCGGAACACGGTCTCCCATGGCCATAACTTGTGGCTGACGTACGCCATGGGTCTCTGGTTATCCCCTGGACCTTGGAGCAAGACTGCACCCAGGTCAACTCCTGGGCCATCGACCTGGAGAGTGAATTGTTGGTTGGAGGCTGGGCTCTGAACCACTGGTTTATTACAGCAGTCGTTAGGTCGAGGAAATCCCCTTCTGCTTCTCCTTCAACAGTAGCTTGTCCGGTAATGATTTGTGAGTCCGGGAGGGTAAAGGGGCCCTGAGTAGTCTCAGGAACCTTGTGGACTGGAGTGGAATCAGTGAGAAAAATCGCAAGCAATATTTCACCATTTTGTATACCAAAAAAAAAACCAACTTCAAAAGCCCATTAAACACCAAGTGGCCAGGTGTAGCAACATCTCATTCAGATGTCTCATACGTGGTCACCATGGAAGCATTCTGATTTTGTTTGTTTTATTGCCTGCCACCCCATTTATATTTTAAAATTAGAGATACATTTGAAATATTGGAACCATGGCAGCAAAGAAGAATGAATACAATCTTAAATTTAAACTATCTACGTCTAAAAACGTCAAAAAATTATGTGTTCCTTTCTGAATTGATACGGGACACCTTTTGTTCTGTATAAACCCCACAAACCATTTCACAGCACACCTAGCCTTGCCTCACGGCACACTGTTTGGGAACCACTGATGTAGGAAATATGAATTTGTTCATGGTTTGGGGTAAATGTCACAATTGTGATCAATTGTGAATATGAATTTGATGCTGAGTTCCATGATTTGGGGTACATTTAATCCTAATGATGTTCCCAGTGAATCGCTGCACACTTGGGCCTACCAGGTCTGTCCGGCAATTTTCCCCACCATCTGATCCAACTTACAACCAGATGGTGATAAGTTGACAGCTCTGCTCCTCTCTTCACCAAAGTGTCAAGAACATATGGCCTCAGGTCTGATGACACAACTACAAAGTCGATCATCAACCTTCGGCCTAAGGTACTCTTGCCAAGCTACTTATGAGATGAGAAGTATTTAATTCACACAGGAGTATACAAAAATAGGCTTTACCGTGTGGTTATTTTATATAGACCATTTATTGAATTACCAGAAAACATGCATATCATGATATATATCGTTATCGAGACATCGGGATAGAAGATTTTGGCCATATCGCCAAGCCCTACCTAGAGCTTGTCCATCCCTGCCTATTGCCCAATGGGCATTGCACCGGCATAGGGTGCACGGACTCTGACTCAAGCCACAAAAACCGGGACTTGCGACTTGACTTGGACTCACCTGCCGTGAGACTTGACTTACTCGAGACTTGATGCTTTGAGATTCAAGTCTCTCTGGAGACTTGAAAGCAAAAAATTCTGTCAGATTCTAAGGGCTGTAATAAATTATCATTATATGCATTGTTAGTTTGTTGCATTGTTATTCCAAAAAACAATGCAACTTTTAAATATATCCCTGCTTTGTGCAGTTCTGCCGGGGCTGCCTAACCAGGCGCGGATAACGGGTATGCCTGATGACTTGATGAGCCAAGCTAAATTAGGCCTAGTGCTGACCAATTAATGAAAATAGAAATGATACAAAACATAATAAATAAGTGTTGGCAGGGCAGCAGAAACACAAGGGATAGGATGCAGAATACAGAGGCAAGCAGGGATAGTTCAAATAATTTCATTAATCAATAAACCAAAAGCTCACAGGCCTGAGTTACAAATTCAACACAGTCCAAACCGCAACAGTACAAAGTCCAAAGTGCTGCAGGGA
The DNA here is from genome assembly GCA_900302345.1 of Melanonus zugmayeri. Classification (NCBI taxonomy): domain Eukaryota; kingdom Metazoa; phylum Chordata; class Actinopteri; order Gadiformes; family Melanonidae; genus Melanonus; species Melanonus zugmayeri. The sequence goes on from OMKN01022405.1 coordinate 22,102, forward strand.
TGACAATCGGATAAATCCAGGAAACAGGATAAGGAAAACAAAAGCACCAAAACAACGCCGAAAAGCACACGACAAATACACATGACGGGTATAAGACAAGACCATGACAAATATACAACGATCCGACAAAGGACAAAGGAAGTCAACTAGAATATATAAGAGTCTGATGAGGGAATGAGGTGCAGGTGGGGAGATGAACCAGGAAACTCAGGTGAGGGGAATGAAGTGATTGCAGGCAGATGGGGGCGGCAAGATCTGAGAAAAGTCAGAGGGCATCTGGTGGGGAATGACAACAAAACAAGGATGAATCCGCCATCAAGCAATAGGCTAAGCATAGGCTCCAGCTGATATGGGGAGTGGCAAACAATAAAAATAGTTTTGATTACTTTCCCTACTTTTAGGCTATGTAGTAGACTAGTCTAGTTAACAAACCAAATGAATTCAATAAACTGAGCCGATTCGTTTTCTTCATGTTGAACGCCGATACCCCCCCGACTGGCTTTGACTCATTCTAACGTCCTAATTCATGTGAAGCCCAAAGCATACGGAGCAATTCACCTCATGTTCAACACAAACGCGAACTAGAATCATGTTTTAAAATGGAGCAAAGCACACAGAGCACAAATGTCACTGTTAAAGGACTCACGTTTATTTTGGGATGCAAAAATTCAACATTATTTCCTTTTTTTTATTTTTATTTTTATTCAGAGCTGTGTTTCGTTGTCGATAAAACAGCAAATATTAGCATGCCTTTTTTGTCTGGCTATTGTGTCTGAAACTGTGAGAAGGTGTACTTTATATAAATATATATATATATATATGTATCACTGGCGCTGTCACTGGCACTGTCACTCACTGGCACTATATATATCACTGGCGCTGAGGCAGGTTTTCTTCTTGTTCTCTGGTATATTGAGGTAAAGATTCATATGAGAATTTAGGTAAAATAAATACAAATTACAGAAAAAAACAACACTTAAAAGATGCCCATCTTGGACGCAAGAGCCAAAAAGGTGAAGAGGAACAATAGTAGCCAAGCTTCAACAACCCCCAAACAGCTCCAAAGGTGCTATCCAACCCATTAGTCGTTGCAATGGAAACATTTGGACTAACCTTTGCTGTTACAAGTGCTCCAGCACCCAGCCAACAGCACTGCTCCTCCACCTGCCAGCACCCAGCCAACATCACTGCTCCTCCACCTGCCAGCACCCAGCCAACATCACTGCCCCTCTACCTGTAACACCCTTGGTCCTCACCACTCCTGACCTGTAACACCATTGGTCCTCATCACTCCTGACCTGTAACACCCTTGGTCCTCACCTATTCATTCATCCACCCTGGGCGTAAGGGAGAATCCTTTACAGTGGCACCTGAACAGGGACAGTAGTTAGAGTGGACGGGATCGTGAACATGGAGGGTGCAGCAGAGTCCCCTCTGGGGCATGTCTTGAGGCTGGTCGCTGACATGCAGCAACAACAGACACAGGCGTTGAGGGAGATTGCGTCCCATCAGGTGGAGGAGCGGATCCTCTCGGAGGAGGACCGGCAGGTGCTCCATGAGTTGGTCCGCCGCTCCGGCCTCACTGGCGGCCGTGACGGGGCAGAGCCGACCCCGGGAGCTTCGGAGAGGCCCATGAACATTGCCCTTCTGAAAAAACAGCTCTGGTCTCTATAGTGGTAGTCCAGGCTGCATAACTACTGATCGGCAAAAAATGATAGTCGCTGATATATCGGCCATTATTTGACTTTTTCGTCAGGCTCTACTTGAGACTTGACTCTACTTGAAACAGCTCTGGTCTCTACAGTGGGAGTCCAGGAGTAACCGGAGAAGACCAAAGCTGTTGAAGACTACTCGGTGCCGACCACTTTAAAGTTGCCATGCCTAAGGATGGCATTTGTGCCAAATTTCCCCCAAATAAAAGAGCCCTTAAACGCCCTGAAAAGGATACATCAAGTTCAGGTAGACTACAGAGTGTCAAACTGCCTTTGAAAGAGTCTGGTAACCACTCCTTTTCTTGGTCATCCTAACTTTTGTGGTTTATACGGATGCCAGCGAGGTTGAACTGGGAGCTGTTCTGGTTTAGCAGACGGGGAGGAACCGAAGAGGTTTGTCTCAACAAGGCAGAGAAAAATTACTAAGTATATTACTATACAAACCCAAAAACCCAAAAGTTGGTATTGGGTTGTTCTATTCCTTTACAGGAACTCACCTTCACACTCTAGGAGACAGTACCACCTCTGCCCAGCCTACCTGTACCTATGGAAGACTCACAGATACTGGACATATATCAGATAATCTTGGATCCAGCAGTCCAACTATGTTATAGCAGAATTTCTGGGGGGAGACGGCACAGAGCCTGGGCTGAACAACTGCAAGGGGTGGACTTATGCCTTGTTTCTTGTTTTGTTATGGAGATGTTCTACAGAAGAAAAACCATTCATACAAGTGGATGAAGCTTTCAGAAGGGGATTTTCTAAGTGAAGTGTATTTCTACAGTGGTCAGTCTACACGTTCATTTTAAAACTTTTTTTAAGCAAAAGAAAGTTCACCCAGACTTGAGCTCGTCTGCCATCAGACTTTAGACGTTCTAAATTGTGAGACTATATATCAGACAATCTTAGAAAAGGGAGAAGTTGCAGAAAATCCCTCAACCAAATTCATGATTGAACGGGTTGTTAAATTGGCAAATAAAACCTTATACCAGCTATACATACTGGAAAGCCTTCGACCACAGCTTCTCAAAGCATCCTATAAGGATCCCTTTGCTGGACATCTTGGATGATATAAAACCTACCGGAGGCTGCATAATCTAGTTCACTGGGCAAACATGAGTCTGGATGTAAAATGGCACATGCAGAATTGTCAGGTGTGTGAACTCTGTGAACCAGAAAGCCAGAAAAGCATGGAAGCTGCAACAACCTTCATAACTCATGAAAAATGCTTGGGATGGATCTGATGGGCCCCTTCTGACAGACCACTAACCGGAACCTGTATCTCCTGGTTTTTGTTTATTACTACTCCAAATGGATTAGTAAAAAAGGCTACTGTGGAAACAATCTTGCAGATCCTCACCAGAGAGATGTATGTCGTGGTAGGGAATTCCAACCTACATCCTCTCTGTAGCATATCATCAGCAAATCATATCCTCCACAAACAAACCTAACCCAGTGAGTCGCACCCTTAAAACAGTGTTTGTTGCGTACTTTGGGACAAATCCCAAGCACTGAGACAAACGTCTGCCTCAGTTCAGTTTTCCCCTGAACTCTGCGGTGTAGGAATTGGTAGGGTCACCCCAGCTGAACTTAACCTGAAAGGTCCTCTGGATGTTATGCTGCACCCTGGGATGTTGATCCAGATATGTCGGAAGATTGCTCAGTTAAAGGAGTTAAAAGTTCCTTTCCAGTGCTTGGAATAGGCAAGAAATTATGAAAACAACGTTGTGAGCTGGAATGGGAAGAGAAGGCCTGGAACCCATCCTTATTTGCAGGGTGCAAAGACTTTTATGGCATAACTGGCTCCAAAATGGCAAGGACCCAATAGGGTTATACCAAAGATGTTCTAATAAGAATATACGGCACTGAATATGTGAAGTAAACACTAGTGAATGGGCATCAATGGGTATTTTCTATAAAATCAACGTTATATAAGCTAATCATTTGTTGATAGTGCCATTTTGGTCATTTTCTGATGGTGGATGGTGGATGGACACTTTTTATGGCATTATATTAATTCATCTTGAACCATAGAAACCATAGAAAAAGGCATTTTTTATCTAATTATGGTAATTTCCTCATGTCCATGCCACAATAGCTATAACTACTCACCATGTACAAGCTACACTTATTTATCATTGCTGTCTAATTCATCAGAGAACATTTAAGGCAAGAAATACGTATCTTTTAAGGTGGGAAATATGTATCTTAGATGCAAAATATTTGCCTGCTTTATTAAATTAAAATAAATAAAATAAACATGAAGAGGATCACCGCTGCTGCTCGTAGAACTGCTCTAAACAGGAGGTCATATCACATCCATCCATTGTGTATCAGCTAATCATTGTGTATTCACACTAACCGGTAGATTGTGTTATTTGCAGGGTAGCTCTGCCCAAGCACAGCTGAAATAGACTCTCCCCCCGGTACTCAGGGAAGGTACTGCAGTCACATTACGGTGGACGGGGCGGCATATCTCTCTGTAATAGCTCTGGTTATACGACAGGTCGGGCCCCTTGAATAATGAGGTGGTGTTGGAGGACATGGGAGAAGATGTGCGGGTGGTGCACATCTCTCGCCTTAAAGTGGAGCTGTCACGCTCGCTATTTTCTAATGTGAGCGAGTACAGCTTCATACGTGTACGCTCTGCATTTACATCATTGGTCCAAGATTTGCGTCCTCCATTGGATAAGACGTCGGAAAATGGAAGCGAATGGAAGAAAATGGAAAATGGAAAATGGGAATGTATATAAAAATATTGCGGGAATAGAGATCGTACGCCGATGACGGCTCCGACTTTCTGACTGCTGTGAAAATGTATTAAAATGAGTAGGAACGGCAGGGACCTCACAGTACAATATTACAAGGGTTTTGAGTGCTGATACCACATGTACTGTGTACTGTATGTACTGTATTGTGATTATGTCAATATCGTGATTCTGTAAATATTGCGATGAGATATTAAGGTTTTTTGTGCCATTTTGTATTTTGTGTGGTTTAACGTATGGGTTTAATGTTGAGGTGGGGTTCAACCGGTCGGTGTCCACCATTGTTTTTTAATGATTTGACATATTGGTAAATCCACTGTAGCGCCCCTGTAGGACGCTGCCATCCATTTGAATTACATTGACGTTTCTGCATTTTTAACCCAAAAAGTTTTCACACACTAACAGGCTCCTGTGAGATGGGCTGCATGTCTTATATATGTCTTATATATATCTTATATATGTCTTATATATATCATATGGACCCTGTGTGGTGAAATATTCTGTTATCCAGGTTTAAAAATGCTGTTTTTGGCTCAACAGCAATTATAATGACCTGCTTTTAATTATTTTCCTGGTGTTTCCTGCATTTTAGTGATTGCTTACTTGTAAAGTTTTATTCATGATGTTTCTTCAGTTATTATATTAAACTCCAAAATAAATCTAAGATGCTGAAGTAGCATCAGTTGGCTTGAATTATAAAGATGTGCTTAACATAACATCCTTACAAATCATACTTACTACAGCTTTAGGAAGATTATGATTGGTTTTTAATTCGTGAAATCAATGTATTATATCACCCTGATATAATGTAATTTAAACAATTTAATTATCATTGCAATATGAAATACAGAGGAAAGACCTCAGCACACACTGACTGTCGTTACAAGAAAGAGAGGAAAATAAAATAGAATAAACCGTCCAATGAAATGAAGTAAAATAGAGGACAGATGAAAGGTGGACGGAGGAGAAGAGTGAGAACAATTTGTTGATGGAGGAGAAGAGTGAGAACAATATGTTGATGGAGAAGAGTGAGAACAATATGTTGATGGAGGAGAAGAGTGAGAACAATATGTTGATGGAGGAGAAGAGTGAGAACAATATGTTGATGGAGGAGAAGAGTGAGAAGAATACATTGATGGAGGAGAAGAGTGAGAACAATATGTTGATGGAGGAGAAGAGTGAGAACAATATGTTGATGGAGGAGAAGAGTGAGAACAATATGTTGATGGAGGAGAAGAGTGAGAACAATATGTTGATGGAGAAGAGTGAGAACAATATGTTGATGGAGGAGAAGAGTGAGAACAATACGTTGATGGAGAAGAAGAGTGAGAACAATATGTTGATGGAGGAGAAGAGAGAACAATATGTTGATGGAGGAGAAGAGTGAGAAGAATATGTTGATGGAGAAGAAGAGTGAGAACAATATGTTGATGGAGGAGAAGAGTGAGAACAATATGTTGATGGAGGAGAAGAGTGAGAACAGTACGTTGATGGAGGAGAAGAGTGAGAACAATACGTTGATGGAGAAGAAGAGTGAGA
>OMKN01022408.1:0-10131 GCA_900302345.1 Melanonus zugmayeri
GAAGTCCGGCCCACCTGGCCTTCTCCTATCAGGACCGGGTCCCCTGAAGTCTGGCCCTCCTGGCCCTCTCCTATCAGGCCCTGGTCCCCCAAAATCTGGCCCACCTGGCCCTCTCCTATCAGGACCAGGTCCCCCAAAATCTGAACCACCTGGCCCTCTCCTATCAGGACTAGGTCCCCTGAAGTCTGGCCCACCTGGCCCTCTCCTATCAGGCCGGAGTCCCCTGAAGTCTGGACCACCTGGCCCTCTCCTATCAGGACCAGGTCCCCTGAAGTCTGGCCCGCCTGGCCCTCTCCCATCAGGCCCTGGTCCCCCAAAATCTGGACCACCTGGCCCTCTCCTATCAGGACCGGGTCCCCTGAAGTCTGGCCCACGTGGACCTCTCCTATCAGGCCCTGGTCCCCTGAAGTCTGGCCCACCTGGCCCTCTCCTATCAGGCCCTGGTCCCCTGAAATCTGGACCACCTGGCCCTCTCCCATCAGGCCCTGGTCCCATAAAGTCTGGACCACCTGATCCTCTCCTATTAGGTCCTGGATCCATGAAATCTGGAGCACCTGGCCCTCTGCTATCTGGCCCTGGTCCACTGAAATCTGGACCATCTGGCCCTCTGCTATCTGGCCCTGGTTCACTGAAATCTGGACCACCCGGCCCTCTCCAATCAGGCCCTGATTCCCTGAAATCTGGACCATCTGACCCTCTCCTATCAAGCCCTGGTCCCCTGAAGTCTGGACCTTCTGACCCTCTTCTATCAGACCCTGGTTCCATGAAGTCTGGATCAGCAATCAATCTCCTATCAAGCCCTGGTCCTCTGAAATCTGGAACACTTGGTCCTCCCCTGTCAGGCACTGGTCCCCCATAATCAGGACCACCTGGCCCTCTCATGTCAGGCCCTGGCCCTCTCAAATTTGGGCCATATAACGCTTTCATACGAGGACCATAGCCCTCCATTTCTGGTTCTGTACACTCCATATCTGGCCCTCTCATTTCATGTCCTAGACTTCTACCATCTGGTCTTCTTGGTCTCCTCCTATCAGGTTCCAGTTCCTGTTCCCTGCAATCTATATTGCCTAGTCCTCTCATAACAGGCTCACACTCAATATGTGGAACACTTTTTTCAAGCCCATGGCCTCTGACGTCTGGTCCCTGTCTACTTCTCCTATCAGGCCCAGGCTCTGGCCCACTGAATGGTGGACCTTCAATTCTTGTCACATCAGGCCCTGGATTTTCTATATCCATTTCTCTGCCATCAGGTGCTGTTCCTGTAATGTCTGAACCATCTACTTCAGATCCTGATCCATCGACTGATAGGCCCTCTTTATCTCGCCCTCTCCTGCCTTCCATCCCTCTCCAACCAGGCCCTGGACCCTCCATATCTGGTCGTCTCCTATCAGGCCGTGACCTCCTAAAATCTGGACCCCTTGGTCCTCTCCTATCAGGCCCTGGGCTCTCCCTGTCCGGCCCCGTCCTATCAGGTCCTTGGCCTTCCATATCTGGTCCCCTCCTATCAGGTCTTGACCCCCTGAAATGTGGACCTCCCCTGCCTCTCCTATCAAGCCCTGGTCCCTCCATATTTGACCCTTTTCCATCACATCTTGGTTCGTAGTCCCTACCCCTCATAACAGGCCCGAGGCCTTCTATATCGGTCTCTCTCCTATCAGGTCCTGGCACCCTGAAATGTGAACCTCCTGGCCCTTTTCTATCTGGTCCTGGGCTATCCATATGTGCTCCTCTCCGAGCTGACCTTGTGGCCCTGAAATCTGGACCTCCTTCCCTTCTTCTATCAGGCCCTGGGCCTTCTACATATATCTCTCTTTCATCAGCTCCTACCTCCCTGAAATCTGTACCACCTGGCCGTCTCACACGTGGCCCTGGTCCTCCAACATCTGGACAGCCTAATCCCCTCCCAGAGCCTTCCTTACCTAAGCCCCTCCTTTCATCCCCTGGTCCCCTAAAATCTGGACCTCCTGGTCCTTTCCTATCATCAGGTCCTGGGCCGTCCATATCTGATTCTCTTCTATCAGGCCCTGAGCCCCTGAAATGTGGACGTCCCATCCCTCTCCTATCCTGTCCTGGACCCTCCATATCTGCCCCGCCCCTATCAGTTCTTGATCCTCTAAAATCTGGCCACCTATCATTTCCAGGTCCCATGAAATGTGGACCTCCCCACCCCTCCTTCTCATCAGGCCCTGGGCATACACCTGGACCTCTCCTATTAGACCCTTGTTCTCTAATGTCTGGACAACCTGATCTGCTCATATCAGGCCCATGGCCCTCCATTTCAGATGTAGTTTTTTCTGGTTTTCCTCTGAAGGCCGGATTCTCCATATCTGGTCCTCTCCTATCAGGCCTTGGTATTTCCATATGTTCCATTTTATGAGGCCCATAGTTTCTCCATTCAGTAAGTCCACTGAAGGCTGAATCTGACCCTCTTCTCTCTGACCCTTTCCATTCATCTCTCACATCTAACCCTGGACAAATCAATTTCGGATCTGTTGGGTTATGCACTCCCCAATTCCCCTCCCAACCAGGGCCACCAGTATTTGGCCCTGGACCCCTCCTGATCTCTTGATTTCGATTTTCATTCTGCATGTCTGGGCACGGACCCCCTGTTGGCCTTTGTGTGGCTGTGTTACCGCCATCTGATCCTATATATGGCCCTCCCATTTGCTGTTTAACATTTAACTGTAGGTCACTGGGGTTTGATCTCAGGCCTTGATTGTCTTGTCTTGCACCACACATATTATTGCCAGACCTTCCATCCCTACAGCTGGGCCCTGGTCTCTCCATTGCTGGACCTGGAGCTCTTTGTGGCCCCTGCCTGTCATTGTTCACACCTGGGCCTAAATTGGACTCAGCACCATCTCTGCTTTGACTCTGAAACCTTAAATCTGATTCTGGATCTGGTCTTCGCCTCTCTTCAATTAATCCTCTTTTATCTGAATGTAGAGATTTGAAATCTGGACTTTCATCTTTAACACTTGGACTTGAATGTCTCATATGGGGTGCAAGGCTTCTACTTGGACTGTAATCTCCAAACCTACTCCAACCTCGACCTCTCCCTCCACCTCTAATATCAGTTCCTAGATCCCTAATCTCTACACTGGCACCAAGGCCTCCTTTTACATCCATCATAGCAGGTCCTCTGCTGTTTAGGGCCATACCTGGCCCTAAACCTCCCATGTCTGGAACCTTCAGTGAATCTAATCCCCTCATGTGTGGATGTGTAACAGCTCGTACTGGACCCCCTCTTTCTGGGTTGACACCTTGTGAGCCGGGGCCCTGTACATTTGAATCTAGACCCCTTATGCTTGGATCCTTCATGGCTTGCCCTGAACTGATTATATCTGGATTTTGATTTTGAATGACTGGGATCTCTATATTTTCCCCTTTCACACTTATTCTTGCATCTGACATGTTTGGTCCAGTTTTCCAACTGTCTGGGCCTATGCCTTGCATGTCTGGGCCACCCATAAACTGCCAAAGACCTCTAATCATTGACCCTGACGTATTAGGCCCTGGCCCCATCATATTTTGCTTTACCCCCAAAATCCCTTGGCCAATTGGTGCCGGAGCCTTAATGCCAAGCCCTAATACACTAGGTCCCAAGTTATTTCCAAAGTTTGTCATCTCAACTCTAGACATATTCCCCCCTAGGCTTGCAATATTGTGCATCGGTGGAACTTTAACATCTGGTCTAGCATTCTTTATCTCCAAGCCCATAATGTCGGTACTCGTAAAACCTTTCAAAATATCACGTTTTGAACCAATGCTTTTTCTTTCAATCTGTATATCTATCCCTTTTAGATCACTTGCATCAACCATCTCTTCTTCCTTTTTTATCACAACATCAGCATCTCCCTTCTCTGTGTTGCTTTGCTTAACAAATTGTGGTTCTGGATCAGGGCTCTGGGGAGAATCCCGAGTGGGTGGTTCAAGTTCTCTTAGAGGGATAGTACTTTCAATTTTGCTATTAAGAGCCAATTCATTTTCCAACTGTCGAGTAGTACTGGTTATGCCCTGTTGATGCCAGGTTGCATATTTGAGAGTTTTAAGAGATAGTGGACGTTCTTCCTTTTCAAGCTTGATGTTGAGGAAGGGACTGCAATTCACAGAGAAGTTTGTCTCACTTTTGGTCTGTGAATTGGAAGCTGTGAATTCAGCTTTGTTAAATGTAAATGGTGGCTCGCCATGGTTACTTTTAATAGCAACTGGGGTATGTGATGTTGTCTTAATTCCCTCATGTAGTTCTGAAACAGGACCCAAAGGAGGATCACTCTGATCACTTGACTTTTGTGATTCCTGAAGGACCTGAGGTGAAGTTCCCATTTGGCGTTTTGGTGAAAATGATGCAGAATCTCTTCTGGAAGACGGGGATTCTCTTCTTGAATGGCGCCGCGAGGCCCTTTCCCTGCGATGGCGGCCCTGCCGTTCAGACTGGTCCCGAGCGCCATGTCTTGAACGATCCCTTTCACTTCTTCTGTGTCTTTCTCTATCCTTCCGTCTTCGTGAATGAGATGGTGATCGCTGTTGGCCACTTCTTGAAGGACTTCCACGATGGTCTCTCTCTCGCCGACTACGCCTCTTAGGTGACTGCCGTTGTCTTCTACCGCGATGTGAACTTGAAGGGGACCCTTTTCGGGGGGAACCATGTCCTGAACGGGACAATGAGGCATCTTGAGGCTTTGTGCTATCTCCTTGGAATATATCATCTTGCATTTCATTAAAGAGGGATTCATCCTCTGGGTCATAAGCTACATCAGAGTCTTCAATCTCTCCAGCTGAGAAATATTGTTCAGTGTCCTTAACAGTTTCATCTTGTTCTATAATGGCAGATGATGTATTTGTGGACTCAGGAATACTACTTGTTTCTTCTTTCTTTACAATTTCTAAAGTCTGATTGTTCATGGCCTTTGTAAGGCTATCCTTGTCTGTCGACTCTGAAGTCTTTTGTTCGGACTGCGCTATACCACTTTGCTGAGAAGGAAGTGGAGTGGCAGGCACAACATTTTGAGGGGGAGACATTAAGGTATCAGAAACGGAAAAGTGAGCCATGAACATGCCCACTGCCTCTTTCTGTTGGCGCAGAGCCTCTTCTTGCTCTTTCAACTGCCTTTTTTGTTCCTCAATCTGTTTATTTAGGTCCTCAAGCATCCGCTGTTGTTCCGTCAGCGTTGCAGCAGAGACGACCACAATGCCACTGGGGAGGTTCTGCAGGACAGGGGCCGTGTCTGTAGTGGCAACTGGAGTAGGGGCCTGGGTTGAAACTGGCGTCGGGCTTGGTGTGGAGATTTGAACATGGCCCTTTGCTATGGTATTATGTTTTTTGACATCCTCAAACATAGTCTCATCTTCAGGATCATAAGCTACATCATCCTCTGCAAATGTGGATGGTGCATGAACTGGGATGGGATCTGTATGAACTTTCACGACGGTATGTGCAACTCCATATCCCATTGCTGGATCATACTCCTCCTCAGGATCATATGGTCGATCAAAGTCATTGTCCTCCTCCTCATCCTTTATCTCTTTGATTTTAGATTTCTGCCCGTACTGTTGAACAATTGGATCTACCATTGGGCGAGTTGTTTGAGATGTATATAGAGGCTTTGTAGCACCGACTGTTGGTAATACAGAGCTGCTCTCAGCAGGGGCCACTGCGTCAGAAGTCTTATTTCCAAACAAGCTTTTTAAGATGGTCTGCAAGGGTGTTTTCTGATCTGAAGTTGCAGTGGGATTCTTATCAGAATTATCTGTTAGGATAGATTGATTAGAAGAAACAGGGGCTGAAGTAGAAACAGGGAGTGTCCCTCTGTTTGAAGGCAAAAACGGTGGAATTGTGGAGTTTGACGGGATGGGTAAGGATGGGATGGATAATGTGCCAGAGGCAGTAGGAGAGCTAGGAGGTGAACCAGTGATCGGGGTTTCTGGGTCATAGGGTTGGAATATGTCAAGTTTGTCAGAGCCATAAAGAACTGGGGGTTTTGGGATCCACATGGGATCTTTGCACATCTGAACTTTGGGTCTTTTCTCCTCACTTTCTTGTTGCAGGCATCCTGGCCGCTTAGCTTTCTGAACAATTGCAAGCCCAAGCAGGAGATTGGGACGGTTCTTTTCAAGTCCTATGAAAAATAAAAATGTAATAAATACAATTATATTTATCCCAAAGTAACTTTGAGATTAAAAACATTTTAGCTAGAAGTTAAAGCAATAAACATAAACCTTATGTTTGCTTATGTTTTTAACAGTTTGCAAAAACATTCCAAGTAAAAGCATTTACACACCGGCTCCTTCAAGAGGTTGCAAAATGGATGGGACGGCCTCTTTCGCACTGATTGGAACAAGATACATGTCCTTAACATTGCGGCTACTGTTAGCCACCACACCAAAACGCCTTCTGCTGCTGAAGTAGGAGAACAGGGACACGTAGGCCACCTCTTCTTCTTCAGTTGCAGGGTGGAAGCGGACCACACAAAGCTCCTATCCGACAAATAAGAAGTGGAATGATTGTAAAGGTCGATGTTCAACATATAATCAGTAATTATTTCAGAAGTAATCAACAGCACAGAAATTAACGAAACATAACTTGCCTTTGTAACTGAGGTTTTCAATCTCTCAACATAATCCCATACAGTTTGAGGCAGGATCCGCCCACCAATCTGTATGGTATCAGGTAGTTCCTATAGCACAAAAAAGAGAACTCATATTTATTATAAATGTATATTTGCATTAGTTAGTGAAAAGTAAAAGCTTAGTGTGTGTTGGAATGTGATGGGTTAAATAAAAGAAGCCCATTTGTCACCCTATCAGAATTTTGCTGACTCTGCAGTTGTTGGGGAGAAAATGCTATGCAGTTCTGTGATTGGTGGTCCCTCTATAATTTCAGAGAGCCGAGTAATAGTAATTCAATGAAAGTAAAGTCTAATGTCTAGATTGACACTTGATAGGCACAGGCAGTCGCTGTCATCAGAAGTGTGTCAACAGACATGGAAACATACAGTATGTGAGGCTAGTGAAGCATGGATGGAATATAGCAAATACCGCTTTGAGGATTTCACCAGATCCAGACACCACATAGCCCTTGGTCATAAACTTGGCCACACTCAGCATATTTAGAAAGCCTTTCCACAATATTGTCTGATTGGCCAGGAACTGAGTCGTTTCACCATCAGCAGTTGAATGGGAGTTCATGTTCCTGAAAAACATAAGCACAGGGGCGATCACATTCGGCTTAATAGCGCACACATCTTTGAAAAAAAGATGAACATTGTCACTATTTTTTTGGGATTGTCAAGTGCAACATGGCCCAAGAATCAATGTAAGATAAAAATGAGATATATTAATATAATTAATCCCAGATGGGAAATTCAGGTGTCACAGCATAAAGTACAGGACAGAATTAAGTAAGTGCAATAAGGCCATGAGCAAGAAGAGCAGCAAAATATATGCAAGCTTACATCCCTCAATTCTCATTTCAAAACACATGTGTGAAGGACAGAGTCAAAGCGACCCCAAATAGAGGCGCTAGACTAGCTTGTTAATGCAGCATTTCTAAGAGTTAGGTTTCGTATGAAGTTTGAAGTATGAAATTACTATTACTTCAGCAAGTTTAGGTATGACGTTAAAAAGGTTATGTTTACATATTAGCTTAGAGATTGGTTATGTTGAGGAAAGAGTTGGTTAAACACCTGACCTGGTGGTTAAGGTCGGGATTAGTGGCTAACTGAATGGCCAATTTCTAGGATCATAGTCAACATACCTTGAGGGTGTTTGGTAGAGTCTGGGATCGGCTGATGGAGAGGGCTTAGTTAGGATCGACTTGGGCATCGGTGGCGGGGGAAGTGGCATGGCTGGCAGCACGGTCGGGCCGGAGCCAGCCACTTTCAGAGTGGCGTATGGTGCCGTGTGGTTCTGAGCTGTGTGACTCGGTCCGGGGGTTCCGGTGGAGGGTGCTGAGGACCGGTTGGCGGCCGTGCGGGGGTCACGCCTGGTGATGGTCACGGTGGAGACCGCTGGAATGACGACAGGTGCGTATGCTCTGGTGGGGGGCTTCGCTTTGAAGCCGTCTGCGGTCGGGGACGCGGGGGAATCCATGACAGGTGAGGCTGGGGACTCTAGGACCGGCGAGGCCGGAGACTCCAGAGCCGGAGAGGCGGGAGACTCCACGATGGAGAGTTCTGGAGAGTCGATAACGAGACGGGACGAGGGCTCCAGCAGAGGGTTCGGAGGGGAGTCCATGTCGGGTGAGTCGGGGGGGGCCCGCAGAGGGGAGTCGTCTCCAGCACAGCTTCTCCAGGGGTTTTCTGGCGGTTTGCCATATGAGGTGCGCCCGTATTCTCGCTTGTCTCTTGAGTCAGAAACCTTTGATCTCTTCTGTGCTGGTTCCTCCTCTTCTTCGGGCATCTGACCTATAAGCAGAAATGTTACTCGGATGATAACGGACGATAACTAACCAGAAAATTAAAAAATGTGTGTGACCAATAGAAACCAATATAATAAATAATATAATATCCATAAATAAGGGGTATATTAATAACTCATAACTACAAATTAAAATGTAATGATCATTGTGTGTGTACTATAAAGTGTCCTAGACTGTACTATGATCATTCACCTGTACATATCTTGCACTTCAGGTCAAACAGGTGAGTTTTGTGCTCTGACGTCGTGTCTTTTAGCATACAGCTGAGGATGTCCGGGACAGAACTGATTTGGCTCGGCTGGACTGGTCTGGACTTGGCCACAGGTGGAACACTTCTCTTCTGCTCCTAATGACACACACAGGCAGGTACGCACACACACACACAATTAACCATAATTACAATATATTAGTATTAGTTTAGCAAATAATACAGCTATACAGTGTACTTTATAACAATATAAGTATAAATATGAGAGACGGACGCACCATGGGTTTCTCAGACTTGGGCGTACTCAGACTGGGCAGGTCAATCTTCACTGCATCGGGCTTCTGCAGTGAACATGGAGGTGCTTTGACATCCGTGTCCTTAACCTATGTTAACAAAGCAAATGGAGAATTGCACCAGCATACACACCACTCAAGACAGATCTCAATAATCATATGCTTGTGTTGATCGGTATGAAGGAAACAGGACTATGCTTTGCTGGTGACAGATGTGTTTCACATATATATATATATATATATATATATATATATATATATATATATATACATATATATACACATATATCACTATATATATATAATACATCAACACAACATGGATGAGATGTTTTAGTTGCTTAGAAACGTAGGAGTGATGACTGATTATTCTAGAGGTCAAGTAGTCAGTCCATTTCTTTTCTCGTTTCCTTCTTCTTCGTTTCCTTTTTATAAAATACGTTGAGTGAAGTATTTTCAGAATAGTTTCTGTTTCCCAGATAATGAATGAATGAATGAATGAATGAATGAATGAATGAATGAATGAATGAATGAATGACATTAAGCCCCATTTAAAGGCCAGGGATGGATCTGCTTCATTACTTTGTTTATGAGCTCTGTTTTAGAGCCTACACCTACATTACGTTTGTAATTGTTCCAATAGCATCCTATCTCTCATGGTTCATCCTATCTCTCATGGTTCATCCTATCTCTCATGGTTCATCCTATCTCTCATGGTTCATCCTATCTCTCATCCTATCTCTCATCCTATCTCTCATGGTTCATCCTATCTCTCTCATCCTATCTCTCATCCTATCTCTCATCCTATCTCTCATGGTTCATCCTATCTCTCATCCTATCTCTCATGGTTCATCCTATCTCTCATGGTTCATCCTATCTCTCATGGTTCATCCTATCTCTCATGGTTCATCCTATCTCTCAGGGTTCATCCTATCTCTCATGGTTCATCCTATCTCTCATGGTTCATCCTATCTCTCATGGTTCATCCTATCTCTCATGGTTCATCCTATCTCTCATCCTATCTCTCATGGTTCATCCTATCTCTCATGGTTCATCCTATCTCTCAGGGTTCATCCTATCTCTCATGGTTCATCCTATCTCTCAGGGTTCATCCTATCTCTCATGGTTCATCCTATCTCTCATGGTTCATCCTATCTCTCATGGTTCATCCTATCTCTCATGGTTCATCCTATCTCTCATGGTTCATCCTA
>OMKN01022409.1:3055-18264 GCA_900302345.1 Melanonus zugmayeri
TGAGGAGGAAGTATAAGGAAACAGCCGGGGCTCCTATGGCAGCAAACGCCACTATGCCGACCAAAGGAATCAGCTAGAACAGCAACGGGAGCCCATGAGCATCAGTGTTGACACATAACGCGTTATATTTATATATATATATACACGTTATTTTTATATATATATATATATATATATATATAGCGTGTATATATATATCAAATAGTACAACTTCCCACATGGGCTAAAACTGCAACAAGTGCAGACAACCAACCTCCTTTCTCTTCTTCAACATTTGGATGAATCCAGACATTTTCTCTTCTACTTTCTCTTCAGAACCTAAACATTACATTTCACTATATTGTCAATTGCTGGGACATTTTTATACAAGTATAAAAATATATAAATAAAGGCGCAGGCCATGGGTGTATTTGCATGCCTCAGGTCTCACCTGTTGTTGTGGTTGTTGTTGCAGGGTGTCTTGATGTTTCTGAATGCAGCTCACCTAAACTAGCGACGCTACAAGCGTCCAGGCACGTACGCACACACATACACACCCACACACACACGACTTCCTGTCTGGCAATTCACCGCTGGAGGCTGATACTAAAATTGATTGAGCTTGGCTCATGTTCAATATTTCTGTTGCTACTGCCCTCTTCTGTCCCTGTTAGATATGTGTGCTAGTTCCTCGACACACATCTAGTGAGGTCATCTAGGTCACGGTGAATGATGCGTCTCTTCATGAAAACACATTTTTAAGATGTCAGGATGAATGTGGAGACAGGGTCAAGGGGATGCATGTTGTTGACTTTATTCCAACAAGGAAGTGCATAAAAACAATTCAAAACTCATCACGAGCGTGGCGTCTGATATGTGTGGATCTGTTGGGCTGTGAGAGAGGGGCTCATTTTGTCCAGAGACTTCAAGAAGTACGTGTGTTTAATAGCACACGCCGCCATGCCCTCATCTTGCAGAGTCAATAGAGCAGCCTGCGAGATAAGGAAATCGTTTTAAAAGAAAAAAAATGATTATATTATATTATATTACAAATTATCATTTGTAAGTGTAGGAATGGAATAAGAAATACACAGATGATGATGAACCTGAAACGTTCTTTCAGGTGCAAAACAACGTACCTCTTTGCATAGTTTTTCCAGGTCTGCTCCAGAGTAAAGCTCTGTTTTGGCAGCCAGCTCCTCCAAACACACATCCTCGTTGATGGGCATTGTTCCTGTGCACACCCTCAGGATGGCAAGGCGGGCCTACACACACACACACAATTATTATTTATTATTACAGGTATGAATCATTCACACCGTTGTTTGGACTCAAGATCACTATGTGTCTACAGGCAATATGGCAAATTGAAAGAGTGCATCTCTAAGACCACCAGGGTAGGGTATCGGAAATCCTACCAAAGAAAGCACATGGGATTGGTAGAGAGAAGAGAAAAGGGAAAAGGGATAACTCACCTCTCGGTCAGGTGGAGGGACATATATGATCTGGTCTAGTCTTCCAGGCCTCAGGAGGGCGCTGTCCAGGGAGTCTGGTCGGTTAGTAGCGGCTATGATCATCACGTCTTTGTTGCAGACCTCTTGGTAATCCAACTGCTGTAAAACAAAATAAGACTCAATGAACCTCTTTATGACTGATCATTGAATCAAATCATCTGCAATTGATTCAATAAAAAATGTAAAACACTTTTTAATGATCTGACCTGTTGATTTGTAGGACTCTCCTCCACCCCCTCTGCCTGCAGAACCCTCTCTGTCCCTCGTCTCTCCAGGGTCTTAAAGCCCACCCCGTCCAGCTCGTTCAGGAGCACGGAGAGGAGGCGCGTCTGCACGCTGTTAGGCATCTGACTGCCAGACCGTGAGCCAATCACAGTGTCAATCTCATCGAGGAACAGGATGCAAGGGGTGCAGGCCCGCGCCTGCTGAAACAGCTATTCACACACACACACACACACAGGTAAATAACTGACAGTGAAATGCTGACAGCATGCAGAGAGGAGGTGAGTGTTGGAGACCGATGTGTACCTGTGCGAGAGCCCTCTCAGAGTCGCCCACATAGGGGGAGTAGAGGTCGGCGCCGCTGACGGACAGGAAGGCGCAGTGGGAGGCGGCGGCCGCGGCCCTGACCAGGGTGGTCTTGGCACAGCCCGGGGGTCCGTAGAGCAGCACCCCCCGCGGACGACTCAGGCCCAGGCGGGCGAAGGCGTCGGGGTACTTCATTGGCCACTCAATGCTCTTGATGAACAAAACACAAGTTGAACACAATTTATTGTACAAATATTCATATTTATTGCTCACTCAAAGGTGAAGTCATCTGGATAGAAAGAGATTTTCCTTGTTTTTGATCAAGAGACCACTGTCTTAAGTGTCAATTGAGTAATTACAATTTCTAAAACCTCAGCAGTTCAACAGGCCATATAGTTGAGTGTCATAGCGTACCTGTATGAGTTTGAGTTTGACGTCCTGCAGGCCTCCTATCTGCTCCCAGGAGACCGGAGACAAGTCCGTCCTGCCCAGGCTGCTCCGCAGGCAGGAAGGAAGCACTTTTTTCACTGCTTCCTGAAAGTGACTCATATCTATTTCCTGCCCACCTGAACTCTAGACACAAAGGAGAAGAATCACAATTAAATTCTCAATTCTTTCCCTCCAAAGAAATGAAGGGATCTTAAGTTTTGTGCGTCTAGCTTTCCAATCCATGGTGTACCTGCGCGTCGTGTCGGATGGCGCACATGGCCGCCTCTCTGCACAGCGCGCTGAGGTCCGCCCCCACGTAGCCGACGGTTCTCTGCGCGAGCTCCGCCATGTCCACGCTGGAGGACACCGGCATCCTCTCACACAGCACACACAGGATGGCCTTCCTCTGCTGCAGGGTGGGTGCTCCTATGATCACCTGAGGGGAAGAAATATGTTAGTACAATTAGTAGTAGTATTAGTATGATTAGTATTCCACAGGACAGAGTCTGTGTATCTTTGGTGTCCACACCTCTCGGTCAAACCTCCCGGGCCTGCGCAGGGCGGGGTCCAGGCTGTCAGGCTGGTTGGTGGCTCCGACGATGAGGAAGCGATCCGATTGGTTCATCCCGTCCATCAGGGTGAGGAGCTGGGCCACCACGCGGTTCTCCGGCGCCGACGAGGCCGTCCTCCTCGGACACAGGGAGTCCAGCTCGTCCAGGAACAAGACGCACGGACCCTCGTCCGCGTCGGCCCGAGCCTGCGCAAACACGCCACGCAGCGCCTCCTCGCTCTCGCCGGGCCTCGACCCCACCACCTGCAGAGAGAGGGGTTTGTTGTCACCCAGGTGCAAGTCTGGTTGAACTGCATTTCATCCATCCATCCATGCTCTACAAAACACTGTAATGTGATATTACATATTACAGCAATGTATGCAGTGATGAGTGAATTAATTTCAGTAATGCTTACCTCCGGTCCCCTGACCACCACCAGGCTGGCCCCCACCTCCCCCACCACTCTGCGCACCAGCTGGGTCTTCCCTACGCCGGGAGGCCCGGCCAGGAGCACCCCTCGGGGGCAGGACACGCCCAGGGAGCTCAGGGTGCCCGGGTAGAGCAGTGGCAGCTCCAACATCTCTCGCAGGGAAGCTGTCACCTACGGCAAGGTACGAAGGACATTAGGGACAAGTGTTACAGACGAACCGTTATAGACAAAGGTATCTCTACTTTGGACCCGATACTCAATGTTGATTATGTTTTGAATTTGAGCACGATATTTGCTCATGATGGTAAAATGAAATGTAGATATGATGAACAAGTAGCTTCAATAGTCAAATAACTTCAGGAAGTCACATGTTTCTTGCAGAAGCCTTTGTGACCCATCTTCTATCCGCCTATCACACACTATTATTATACTATCATAAGACTATTACACACATTTTGTATAATACCACTGACCTCGTCCAGCCCACCCAGGGGGTCCATGGGCTGGTCTTGCAGCTGCCTTTGGAAGTGTCTCAGTGTCTGGGTGCCCACTAGCTCCACGCTGGTCTTGGACGTGACCAGTCCAGCATCAGCACCATCTGGGCTGACGTCCTCAACGACCACATATTTAATCTCCGCATCCCAATCACTAACATCGACGACGTGTTTCCTTTGCACGTACACGCCTCTCATCATGTCCTTCACGAGTTCATGGATGACATGCGGGGGCGTGTTCCTCCTGAAGGCGACACTCTGGACGACCACAGTGACCTTCATGTGTCTCAGTCTGGTGCAGGTCAGAGGTGCGAGCTGACCGGGGTCGAGGGATGAGAGCTTGGGAGACGGTCGAGCGATCAGGGTCGGAGAGACGCATTTCAGATCGATCTGAACGAAGCCCTCGGTCAGGTCGCTCCGGGGCCAGGCGGTGCACAGGCATGTTCCTCTCGCAGTAGACACCAGCAGAGGAGAGCCCAGCTTCAGTCCATGGGCCGACATCAAGCCCAGCCCCATTCGGCATCTTTGACTCCCACGATCTGCTGAGTCCGGGGCTAAAACTCGGAGAGACATCCTTCATCTAACACGTGTCTGGAGTCTCTAAAGTGAACCCTGCAGCTATTTGTTGCAGTTTATCCTTATAACGTTGAAGCCAACGTTGCAAGCTACATATCTGGACAGCCACTGTAAAATGCCACTCACCGGCAGATGTGTTGAACTGTGAAGCTGTGTAATATTGTAATATTGTTGTTGTGTAACACTTTTATTCACAATGGATAAGTGTCTAGTGAACGCATGACAACTGTTTACAAAAATACATGTGGCGTGAAAAAGTCGATGGCCAACCAAAACGATTTCCTGAAAACACGCCCAGCAAATACAACAACTGCAAAAGAAAATCTTTATCAGAGTACTTTGGATAACACATACAGTATTTTATTATATTAATATAATGTTATTTACAAAAAAGTATGACTTACTTCGTATTCTACGAAGCCTGTAAAACGAAGGGTGCAGTTATAGCCGCCCATCAACATGTTGGTCGTAGTGTATAGGAAATGATGCCGCGTTCAAAGCCATCGGCCAATTTAAACTTGTCCACATAATCCGTCCACATTTACAGTCATAACCATAACCTAAAAAAAGATAATCTGTCGCATCTAACTTCATACATTTCATACATGAAATAAAAAAAAAATAATGTAAAAAAAATCTTACAAAAAAATCCGAGTTTAAAAAGGTTTTGCGCGCCATGACTCTCTGGCGCCACCTTGTGTCCATGGAAATAAATGCAACGACAACAGACTATATATTTCTCCCCGCATGTGTGATGATGAGCCGCTAATCCACGAGGTAGCCCTGCGCGTTTTTATTACACTGTTTGGTGAGTCTGAATAGTTACTTCAACAACCTCGTATCACTGATTAAATCGTGCAAAGTCTGAGTCACGTGTCACTCTATTAATAGTCAAATAATGCTGCGATATGGAAGTGGACTGTGGTGAAGGTCGTCCTTACAGCGCACACACTCTGTGTGTGTGTGTGTGTGTGTGTTGATAGATATGTATCAGGTGTCTGGATCTCTTGTTATATTGAGCAGGAAAAGCATGCAAAACTTTTGTTATTCAGGCTTAGTCTGATTTGACTGCTATAAACCTGTGATTTTATTAAACTCGAATAATTAGAATGACTAAGGTAACAAGGGAGCATACTCACCAAAAGTATTAAGTATGAATGGATTTTAAAGAATGAATGAATGAATGAATGCCAAAAACTGTATTTGTGTGTGTGTATGTATGTGAGAGAGTGACTGTATATTAAGCTTTCTTTAGGCCTAATGAATCCACAACTCTCTCTCTCTCCCTCTCTCTCTCTCTCCCACCCAGCACAGAGGGCTGTCCCCAGTGCCGTCATATTCCCAGATCTCGCGTGGAGCAGATTTGTAGTGTAATCAACCCCGGTGCCTGTATGTGTCGTGTTCTGCAGAGCTGAAATGTCACTTGGCTGTCACTAGGCCCTGCACACCGTCTGTCTGTGGGAGGGAGTGTGTGACTGTGTGTGTTGAGTATACATATTTGTGCGTGTGTGTGTGTGTGTGTGTCCTCGGTGCTCTGACGGTCTGCATTTGTGTGTTTTGTATTCAGGAGCCAGCGGGTCGGGAGTACGAAACGGTGAGCTATGTCGAGGCTTGTGCGTTGTGTGTGCACCTCTTCTGCCACGCTGCTCCAGCAAGGCATCCGGTGGAAAGTACCCACCGGGAAGAGGGCCTTCAGGACCTTCCCTGCACTGTGGGACCTCAAGGCCTCCCAAGGTAAGGAGCTCTGACCGTAACCTTCCAGCGCGTCCTCAGAGGACAACCGTCACCTCGTTTCACTCGGGCTTCCCGTACGGTTCTCCTTAGCTTAGCTTTGTCCACGGCCTAATCTCCACTCCTGGCCAGACGAATGGAAATTCACACCACCCCCCCCTTCCTGTAGCTCTGATTTTCACAAGCTTGTTGAAGACGGCGGCTAACTGGAACAACAGAGCGCTATATATGGTCGCCTGCTGTCTCCAGCTGCTAAAGCACGAAAGCACAGAGAGGTCAGATAAAGGTGAACGTGGATCTGGTGTCTCTGCGGTCGAGGTCTTGTCTTCAGGCACCGCTCCCGGGTTGTTCTCCGGGAGCCGGTCACGCAGTGGTCCGTGTGTCTTTTTGTATCTACGTTTTACCAGTTTAGCTTTTCCACCATGAGCGCGCCTAAGAGTGTAGGCCTCTCTGGTAATGTAGGCTGGCTGGCGGGCGGCCAGGTGGCTGCTAATACTGTCTCTATGGCGGCGAGGTCAACATACCGTGTATGGACAGATATGTGAAATCTGACACCGTCCCCATGCCTCAGTGACACACATGCATGCTGCCCCCATAGTAAAATGCAGAACATGTGGAGAAACTGTTGCCTGAGAGTTTAAATGTGTATATTGTGATGGTGTCCTGAGAATCCTGTGTAATTTTGAGTAAGAGTTATTTCTTTAAGTCTGTTGATTATGCAACACCATGTTTGTCCTGTAGACTCTGGTGATTCAAGAGTGTGTGTGTGTGTGTGTGTGTGTGTGTTGTCTGGATGTCCAGGTGTCCTGTATAAGGACCTGGTGGTAGGAGTTCCTAAAGAGACGTTCCACAATGAGCGGCGCGTGGCCGTGTCCCCGGCCGGGGTCCAGGCCCTGGTCAAGCAGGGCTTCAGGGTGCAGGTGGAGAGCGGCGCCGGAGAGGAGTCCCAGTTCTCTGACCTCCAGTACAAAGAGGCCGGGGCCTCCATCACGGATACCAAGGGGGCCTTCGGCTCCGACCTGGTCCTCAAGGTTAGAGGACGATCTGCTGTGATGAAGGGCTGTGTGGTGTGCTTTGTGTGCTGTGCAAATAAGTTTATTCACAAGGTTAATGTTACATCAAACAATACGTTTACTTTAACTCTGCAAACCTCGCATGAAGCTTGAGACTTGAAATGGACCGCAGAGTCCCATTGACCTCCATTGTAAAACCTATCTGTGTAACATCCCAGGTTCGTGCCCCTGGGTTGACTGAGGTGGATCTCCTGAAGCCTAAGTCCACACTGGTGAGCTTCATCTATCCGGCCCAGAACCCCGAGCTGATGCAGAAGCTGTCGGAGAGGCAGAGCAACGTTCTGGCCATGGACCAGGTGCCCAGGGTCACCATCGCACAGGGCTTCGACGCGCTGAGCTCCATGGCCAACATTGCCGGGTAGGAAATAAAGCTTCTTCACTTCCGTTCTGCAGATGCATTTGTCTCACGAGCCAAAGCACAGGGCTCTTAATGTGCGCCGAGTAAATGACCCACAATGCACCATGTCTGACCCAGCGGTGAACATGGGTCAGATACTGTGCATTTTGACACTGACTTAAACACACAGGCCAATGGAACAGGGCAGCGGTCTTCATGTGTGTTTATATGAGTGTGTCGTCATGTAGATACAAGGCCGTGGTTCTGGCAGCAAACAATTTTGGCAGATTCTTCACGGGCCAGATCACAGCAGCGGGCAAAGTACCCCCAGCCAAGGTAACTGGTTTTCATCCCAATACTTCATCAACATGTATTTGATCCATGCGATGCTATATGCAAATCTTGGTTTGATATCATCTTCTCCATGCTGTTCTGTGGGATCTTCTGTTTTTCTCTTTATCGGACCACCTACCTCAAATTGGTGTCAAATCTTTGGTTTGCTAGGTCCTGGTTATCGGAGGTGGAGTGGCTGGGTTAGCAGCAGCCGGCGCCGCCAAGTCAATGGGCGCCATAGTTCGAGGATTCGACACCAGGTAACGTTCACAAAGTTGTGTTCTGGCTCAGCCCTCATCTGTGTAGTCTCACCGATCTGGACGAGCTCAGATCTAGGGTTTTACTTTCTTTCGCTTCATATTTATTTCGACCAATCATGTTGCTGGAGGCGGGATCTGTAAGCACATAGAAATACACCTAAAAAACGAAACAGGAAACGTGGCGTAACCCCGCCCCTTTCAGTTTCCAGGAACAGGCTCTGTGCCGCCTCCCCTCCCAGAAGTTCTGCTGTAGCGTAGTAGGACCACAGAGATAACCTCCGTTGGACTTTTGCAGACCGGCGGCTTTGGAGCAGTTCAAGTCGTTTGGGGCGGAGCCTCTGGAGGTGGACATCAAAGAGTCCGGGGACGGCGTGGGCGGCTACGCCAAGGAGATGTCCAAGGAGTTCATCGAGGCTGAGATGGCTCTGTTCGCACGGCAGTGCAAAGAGGTGGACATCCTCATCAGCACGGCACTGATTCCAGGTGAGTTTCCTCTTACCTGGTCACCTGGCATTTTTATTTGATGAATATAAAAGCAATGCATCTCTATCATCTCTTTTTAAAACGAGATGAATCTCTTTATTGTTTAAACGTCCCGACTGGTTTGCACCTAAGACGTCTGAAAGCGTCCCGTTTGTCTCACGGGCCGGTGCAGGGAAGCGCGCCCCCATCCTGATCAAGAGGGAGTTTGTGGAGTCCATGAAGGAGGGCTCCGTGGTGGTGGATCTGGCGGCGGAGGCGGGCGGCAACATCGAGACCACCAAGCCCGGGGAGCTTCACGTTCACAAAGTACGCCGCCGGCACGCACGCAACCACCGCCGCGCACGTGATGACTTGTTATGATGTTGTATACGTTGTACTTTTTTTTGTAAAAACCAGGGCGTGACGCACATCGGCTTCACGGACCTGCCGAGCCGCATGCCGACGCAGGCCAGCACCCTGTACTCCAACAACGTCCTCAAGCTGCTCAAGGCCATCAGCCCGGACAAGGAGTACTTCCACTACGAGCCCCGGGAGGAGTTCGATTACGGCACCGTCGACCACGTGGTCCGCGGGACCCTCGTGATGAAGGTGGGCTCCTCGACCGCCGCGGCCGCTCCTCTTGACCCCGCGGCGCGCGGACGTGCCAAGCGGGACACCTTTCCCAGCATTGAAAAGCACGCATCGCGCCCCGGGACGGGAAATGTTATGACGGTTTCAAAACACACACTTTTTCAGGAATTTGGTCTTTGAGCCGCTTTGTTTATACGCCAGGACCCCGGCGACCGCAGCCGTATATATCGGTTTACTCTTTCTTAAACTAAGTGTTATTCAGGTTTCTTAAAAAATTCATCCTCTGCAGAACTAGGGGTGACTACTAGTGGATGATTGCTGTTTGTTTAGTGTAATCTCCCCCTCTCCTGGTCTTGACTCGGCCCCCCTCTATTCTCGATGTCGCTTTCTCACGCACACACACAATCGATGACACCCCGCGCTCCCTCTCACACGCCCGCCCGGTTCTCCTTGTCTTTGACCAGGACGGCAAGAACATGTTCCCCTCCCCGCTGCCCAAGACCCTGCCGCCCCCCCCGGTCAAACAGCAGAGCGTGGCAGAGCTGGCGGCGGCCAAGGCGGCCGAGGTCTCGCCCTTCAGCCGCACCATGACCAACGCGGGCGTTTACACCACAGGTCAGAAAAAAATCTAGAGCTGCAACGATTGATTTTTGTTAAAATAAATAAATAAATGATGAATATAAAAGTAATGCATCCATACAAAATGGAGCTCACCTCAGTATCAGCTTTGACTTTGGATCACATGACTTTTCAGTTTTTGGTTGTGTTTCAATGGCTCAAAACACCACTAAATTCTCAATATTATCCTCAACCAACCTTTACTTTCACAATACAACCAGCATAATATAGATGATGTAACTTGTACATGAATATCATGTGTTGGGTGTGTGTATGCATTTAAAAAAATGTATTCTGATATTTTTGTGACTGTTGGTGGAGATGTGAATGGTTACTAGATACTAGTCTACAGTCAGTTCATCTGACAATTAGTTTTTAATCTTTAATCTCTTTTAATAATTGATCTATCAAAATGGTTGAAAATGGGTCCATGGCGACAGGTTGACGTTGTGTGTCTTGTGTGTGTGTGTCCCGTAGGGCTGTCCACCTGTCTGGCCCTGGGCATAATGGCGCCAAACGCGGCGTTCACCCAGATGGTGACGACGTTCGGCCTGGCGGGCATCGTGGGGTACCACACGGTGTGGGGCGTGACCCCGGCGCTGCACTCGCCGCTCATGTCCGTCACCAACGCCATCTCAGGTGAGGCCCGCGGGGGGGACACCGCGGCGGTGAAAGGGTTCATCGCCGTGTGAGACCGATTTCAAGTCCAACAATGGTGTTGAGTCATTGCCCGGCTTCGGTTTCAGATGTCATGAGATGGCGTCTGATGGGGGGTTGTGGCCGTGACTTTTTTGCTTTCTTTCCTGTGAGTTCCTGAAGGATTACTAATGTGACAAATACCGTACATCTTGTTCCCTTGTGGTTCTCAGGACTGACGGCAGTAGGAGGTCTGGTCCTGATGGGGGGAAGCCTCACGCCCTCCAGCCTGCCTGAAAGTCTGGCTCTGGCCGCCGCGTTCGTGTCCTCCATCAACATCGCCGGTCTGAACGCACGCCACATACTTTAAAAACGCTAAGAGGGAGATTTGTGCGGTTGTCCATATTCCACGTTGATGATGACGTCTCGTCCTGTGTCTGCAGGTGGCTTCATGATCACCCAGAGGATGCTGGACATGTTCAAGCGGCCCACGGACCCGCCCGAGTACAACTACCTGTACGCCCTGCCGGGGGCGGCCTTCATCGGGGGGTACGGCGCCTCGGTCGCCGCTGGATACCACATTGAGCAGGTGCTGGTGTTGAGCTTCTTGCCAACAACAATGTGCCTGAAACATGCATTCATTCATTAATTAATTAATTAATTCATTCATTCATTCATTCTCTGAGCGCATTGAACATGATGGAGTGTGTCATTGTTGTGCATCTGACGCGGCGGTAGATGATGTACCTGGGCTCCGGGATGTGTTGCGTGGGGGCGCTGGCCGGCCTGTCCGCCCAGCGCACCAGCCGCCTGGGGAACACCCTGGGCATGATGGGGGTGGCGGGGGGCATCGCCGCCACCCTGGGCGCCCTCAAACCCTCCCCGGAGCTGCTGTCCCAGATGTCCCTGGCGATGGCCACCGGCGGGACCCTGGGTGAGAACGGATGATGTTTGTCGTGAGGTTTTCTGACTTTCCAGGCTCAGGCGTGTACGTTGCCATGTTCTGTGTGACTGAAATATGATGTTTTTGTCAAAATCTGATTTAAATTTTTTTTTTTAATGAAGGCAGGAACCAGAAAGACCGACTAGACGGCTTTCATTACCAAAGGTTTATATTCAGTTATATTTTAGCATTTGTTTAAATTGTTCGAAATCCGATTGAGCCCAAAAGAGTCGGGCATCGCCGTTCCTTCAAAGCTCAACCTCCCATTTTGTTTAGAAAATGTCAAGATCAAGATAAATGTCTTTCACACTTTTCCTTCATAATTTCGTGGTTCCTTTTGAAGAACGAGAGAACACAACGCATCCATCATCCCGTTGAGGCCGATGAGTTGATATCTTCATCGTGTCGGCGTCCGCCCCGGCGGCGCTTTGCAACGGACGAGCGCTAACTCGCACCGCGTAACGCCAACGCGCTCCGAGTGTTCGCGGTGTGAAATGCGTAATCCGATCCTTTTTTTTTTTCTCAAGAAAACACACAAAAAAAAGATGTCAGAGCGTGACTCGAGCCTGGCTTGTTTTGTGAAGCTAATGGGCGACTTATAAAGTAACCCGAAACATGTGTCCGACTTCACGAGAGTGATCGTAGTCGTAGATACTTCAGTCAACACGCTCGACGATATTTACGGCTGATCCGTACACTGGGAAAAAAAAATGGCCGCTACTAAGGGGCCCCGTCTATATTTCACTGTGTGTGTGTGTGTGTGTCTGTCTCCCCCCAGGTCTGACCATTGCCAAACGCATCGAGATCACAGACCTGCCGCAGCTCGTGGCGGCCTTCCACAGCCTGGTGGGGCTGGCGGCCGTGCTCACGTGCGTGGCCGAGTTCATGATCGAGTTCCCCCATCTGGACGCCCACCCGGCCGCCAACATGGTCAAGACCGTGGCCTACCTGGGCACGTACATCGGAGGGGTCACCTTCAGCGGGTCGCTGGTGGCCTACGGGAAGCTTCAAGGTGGGGTCTCGTGTGGAATGTGCTGATGATGTGCTCATAGCATGCCAACCAGACGAACCGATGTCCATGTAAACACACTAAGCCCTGTTACCCTCTGGCACTGATTACGCTCTTTCATCTAAAGCTATAGATCCTCTGGTAATTCCTGTTCTGATTTTGTGTGTGTGTGTGTTTGTTTGTGTGTGTGCGTGGCACACTCATCCAGACATGCACTCATTCAATGCAAATGATAAAGAGGAACACATGACAATCACTGTGAGCGTGCCGTGTTTGGTGGCGTGATCCTCTCTGATCTGCGGTGGGGCCAGACTGGTATAAGATGGCTGATTTATGGGCCAGACTGGGAGAAAATCCCCAGACACTTGCCGCCACGTGACACATTTTATCTTGTCAAATTGCACCCCTTCAGACCCTCAAGAAGAATAATAATAATATGTTTTATTTGTAATGCACTTTACATTAGAATCAAATCTCAAAGTGCTACAGGGTTAATTAAAAAGATTCACACAAAGGCGAGGAGCAACCAACACAGCTAAAAAGAAAAGGCTCTGTTACAGGACGGGGTCCTCGGGTGGTCAGGGAGGGAATTCCACAGACGGCGGGTGGCCGAGGAGAAGGCCTGATCTATAAGAACGCTTCTTCTGAACGCTATCCCTCTCACTCATTACACGTCTCACTCTTCACGTTTTATTAGCTGGAGGAATGAAACACTCGGGTCAAACTTCAAACGGCATCGGTTGATCTTTCTTAAAACCAGCGCCAGGCCAGACTGTGTGTACGTGACATACGCCAAAGAACCAGAAGAAGAAGAGTATTTGCAGTACGAGTGTTTGAAGGGTGGTGCTGTTCCAGCGCTTGGTTAATTCGTGTGTTCTTGTGCCGCCAGGCGTCCTGAACTCCGCGCCCCTGCTGTTGCCCGGCCGGCACGCGATGAACGCGGGTCTGATGGCGGCGTCCGTGGGCGGCATGGTTCCCTTCATGCTCAGCTCCAGCTACGCCACCGGCATGGGCTGCCTGGTGGGGGTCTCTGGCCTCTCCACGATCATGGTAACGCGCCCACCTCACTGTCGGATGCGTGTGGTTGGCGTGTGACGCGATATACCTCCATCGTCGGTCCGCTCTGTCCTCCCCCGCAGGGCGTGACGCTCACCGCGGCCATCGGGGGCGCCGACATGCCCGTGGTCATCACCGTGCTGAACAGCTACTCCGGCTGGGCGCTGTGCGCCGAGGGCTTCCTATTGGACAACAACCTCATGACCATCGTCGGGGCTCTGATCGGGTCGTCCGGCGCCATCCTCTCTTACATCATGTGTGTGGTCAGTAGACGCGCAGAGAACAACGCAGCGTCACTCCGTTTCCCCTACGCCGGGTTTATCGTGTCAGTAACCCTCTCTCCTCCAAGGCCATGAACCGCTCGCTGCCCAACGTGATCCTGGGCGGATACGGGACCACCTCCACGGCGGGCGGGAAACCCATGGAGATCGTGGGCACCCACACCGAGGTCAACGTAGACCAGTCTATTGAGCTGATCAAAGAGGCCAGCAGTATCATCATTACACCAGGTGCATATATACTGTGGGTATACTGTGTTTACTATGTGTGTAGTAGTAGCTGTAGTAGTAGCTGTAGTAGTATAGTAGTAGCTGTAGTAGAGGCGGGAGGCTGTGTTGGAGGCTGAGTTGGCTCTAGAGTAGGTACAGACAGCAGGATCCAGGGTAATGGCGTGGGCCACAGCAGGACTGACGTGTGGAGAGGAAGCCTTGACTCCACATCAGAAGGAGGCCGAGACCCCAGCGCACCTGGACCGTCGAGACAACATCTTCTTCTTCTACAAACCAAAGGGCGTGCGTCGAAGGCCTTCTCTGTCTTCCAGATGCCGCTTTTAATGTCAGCCTGAATAAGATTCAACCGTGCGCCTTGGCCCGAGCGGCTTTAAACCACAGGCGGGATGATTGCCTGTACCGCCGCTGAGCCAAATATGACGACAGGCTGAGCAGCAGCGGGAGAGAGCGAGCACACACAGAGAGAGAGAGAGAGAGAGCCAAGTGGACGGGAACACCTGAACCCCATCACTGACTAATTTCATAATGAAATGTGTGATTATGAAAGGGCAGATGTGACATGGGTTTCCCATGAGGGGAGACACACTCACAGGCGTGGAGAGACGTGTGGAGAGATGTTCATTATGTCTTAAGTTGGATTATAAGAAAAGACAGACGGCTGAAACAACTGTTAGTATTTTTATATATATATATGGTATGTATGTAGAAATGCATAATTCCATTCAAATATACAGTACATTGATTGCAGTATGATAATGAATTTATAGTAAATATTCCATTAGTATATTACTGTAGTAATATTACTGTGTGTGTGTGTGTGTGTGTAGGTTGGGGTCTGTGTGCGGCTAAAGCCCAGTACCCGATCGCAGACATGGTGAAGATGCTGAGGGAACAGGGGAAGAGCGTCAGGTAAACCTCTCAAACATATTTAATATCCGTCCTCTTGATAAATACCATTTGAAGCATCAGTACAGTTCACTTAGTACTACTGAAATATTCTCTTTTTTTTCCCCGATGACCCTCGCTGTGACGTGCAACATGAGCCTTCACAATACACTCTAATCATCTCAGGAGTAGTCTGATCTGATTAAAGTGAAATCGATGCGTTTGCCCACACAAAAATGTCTTGGAAAGTTCCCCCCCCCCCCCA
>OMKN01022411.1:0-12716 GCA_900302345.1 Melanonus zugmayeri
TCCACGCACACATACCCACACATCCACATTCACATACATGCACACACACACATCCACATACACGTACACATACACATACATGCACACACACATACACATCCATGCACACATACCCACACATCCACACACACATCCACATTCACATACATGCACACACACACACACATACACATACACACACATACCCACACATACACACACACACACATACACACACACATACACATACACACACATACCCACACATACACACACACATCCACACACACGACACATCTGTCTAATGGAGGTGTCCCAGATGCACTGCGGTGTGTGGGAACACGTAAAGCCGCACACAGGGGCGCGCGTACATCGTGGACTTTAAAGGACATGTGATGTAAAGCTACCCACAAGGCTTTTCGTGGCATGATCTGAGGAAAACATGAATATGTACATGTTTTTTTATATATAGCTGTAGAAGCTAGTATGGTCAGCGGCAAAAACATCGGCCTTCAAAATGCATGTCCCGAAGGAGGCACGTGATTGGTTGGGTTCAGGGATAGAATTTGGCCGTGGTTGGCTGACATGTTGGTATAGTTGAATAGAGTCCATGTTTTACATGGGAATGGACCATGACCAATATTCTCACAGTGTATATAGCAGTAGCGAACCGTGACTCTTAAACCTTGGCCCTCTGACCAAGGTGTGGGTCTTCCTCTTCCGATTAACTCCAACTTTTCATTAAAAGTTAATCTAGAAAACGGAGTGGATAATAAATCGGACACAATGTCCTCCTCACTAACGGGAACGTTACTCGCGGCTGTCATTGTGAAGTGAACTAACAGGCAGGGTTGCCAGCTTTGCGGTTACCGCAAAACTGGCAACCCTGTTTTTTAACAACATTTCATTCTAAATATTTTGCTATTACAACAAAAAATATAAAAAACCTAATGTATGTAAATATGACTCATTGCAAAACATTGGCCAAAATGGAACAACAAAATATGTGGCCTACCTTAGGACAGTTGGGGAGGCTTTTGAATGGTCTTTGGGCTGGACATTTTAGCAAGACCTGGCAACCTTGACAACAGGACAGATAGATGCTAGTGTCAGTACATTATTACTGTACAGCGTATGTGCGAGGGTTAGGTTAGGGTTAGGGGAGCGCATACGTTTGCAAACAAATAACATAGCTGTGACGGATAACGTACTGACAGCTAATTTATTAGCTTGTGATTCAGAGTCGTGTCCCTCTAGCGGGCGGAACTTGTCATAAAGTTAGCGATAACAAAGCCCACCCATTTAAAGGGAAGATATGAGTGGTCAATTTTATTGTCAATTGAAATGAGTCTCTCATTGAATTACTATTACTCAGCCCTCTGTGAAATTATAGAGGGTCCACCAATCACAGAGCTGCATAGCATTTTCTTCCCAACAACTGCAGACAGCAACATTCTGATAGGGTGACAAAGGCTTCTTTCATTTAACCCTTCACATTCCAACACACTGAATAGGCAGGTTTGAAGGGTATATTTCCTCAGAAACATTTTGTTTAGATGTTGATTGTCAAATTATGAATTAATAAAATAAAATTAGAATATCTCAGGCCGTCTCTGAGGGCCTAGGCCCTGACAGTTCCCCTCTGGTATATAGGGGCAGGATAGTGTGTGGCGATTAGGTTGTTCGACTAGCAGCCGAAAGGTACTGGGATCAATCCCCCCGTTGTCCACAACCTGTAGGCACCCTTGAGCGAGCAAAATGTCTAACTCAGAAATGAACATGTCGCCTCCTCTTCAGTTGCATTTAGAAAAGCATTTAGGTGTGAACGCTATTAACCAAACCAAGCGCATTGTATTATACTGAGATCTCCGACATTCTGGTACAGTCCACGTCAAACCCAGTAGGTTCCTCATCTTTAAATGTATTGGATAGTATATATAGATTATTTTTATCCACTGTTTTATTCTGAGATATATGTATAGATAGGTGGATGGATGGAAGGATAGATAGATAGACAGACAGACAGACAGACAGACAGACAGACAGATAGATAGATAGATAGATAGATAGATAGATAGATAGATAGATAGATAGATAGATAGATAGATAGATAGATAGATAGATAGATAGATAGATAGATAGATAGATAGATAGATAGATAGATATGATGGATAGACAAACTGTTTCCAATGCGTTGGCAAAGATGTGGATAGCCAAAATCATTCTCCATTGTACAACATGGCTTAGTATATCTGGTGGTGTGTTGGAGTAGATGACTCATTACTACTCTCCAGGATTTTAGTGATATTACCCAGGATATGGGCTAAATTCAGAAGTGGCCCATTGCAATCACAATATAGTTTAGATCTTGCTTATTGATTTTTATGGTGATTATTGCCAGCTGGTGCAGTAAACATGATAATCGTGACATGGTTTCACACTTAGTCATTGTACCTGAACTTTAAAATATGCTCCCACACACAGGCGTTTATATCCGTAGGGCTGATAAGCATATACAGACTTATTATGTGCTGGCACCTTCCCCTCCAAGGGAGGTTGTGTCAAATGGAGCCATGATTTAACGTCTTTAAAATGTTCACACATGTTCAGTTTTACTAAAATATGTTTGTGTCTTTTTTTTAATGTGTGTGTGTGTGTGTGCGTGCGTGTGCTTGTGTCTGTGTATTTGTGTATTTGTGAAAAACTGCTAATTGAATACATTCATTTTTCATCACCATTGTCTGGTTTAGTCACTAAACATAACTGTATACAATTCCCAGCATTCCCCCTCCCACATTTCAATAATGCCCCACGTGAACCACCATCACCACCAGAAACCGTCCTCTCTTCAGCCCCGCCCGACCCTCCCTTCAGAGGAGCTTTTCTCTCCGATCCATCAGAC
The DNA here is from genome assembly GCA_900302345.1 of Melanonus zugmayeri. NCBI lineage: Eukaryota > Metazoa > Chordata > Actinopteri > Gadiformes > Melanonidae > Melanonus > Melanonus zugmayeri. The sequence goes on from OMKN01022411.1 coordinate 2,882, forward strand.
GGAGCAGGCGGTCAACACTAACAAGCTCCCTGGAGCTCACCCACCCGGCACCACAGAACCACACGGATGCTTCCAGAGAGCCTGCGCTGCTGAGGCTTCCTGTTCCCCTGGCACAGATCTAGCATAAGTAATAAGTGATGGATCGCAATGAGTCTTCAATGTGATACACAGACGATGGTGACCAAATCTTTGTTTCTGTCCCCATCTGGTCTGTGGCGGCCTGTCGTGCTTCACTGTGGAGTTGAATGAAGGAAAATGTTAATTTGTTGTGGGTTTTTTTCTGTCGCCTTTCTATTTCTTTACTTTGAGGATACATGGAGCTGTATATAATCCATGTTGCTGCGATGTCCATTACAACTGATTCAGCCATTCATTAATTCATTCATTCCAAAAAAGGTGTCACATTTGGTAAACTTTGCTCTTATTCAATGACTGAATCTATATACGTATCTTAGTTAGATGTATATATCTCTTAGCAACAGTCCACTCCTGGGTCTTGCCCTTTTGCTCTTAACCTTCTACATGGTTCCATTTGGAGATATAATCTGAACCTTTTGGAATTAACCTTCACCATTATGCTTTATGCATTATGATGGCACCCAATTGTACATACTGTGTATATCAGAACAATGCAACCTTTCACAAATCCAGTGCATTGACTCAAGCTTGTCTGCTGTTGCTTAATTACTTACTGATGGAAAATACAGAGCTCCTAATGATCAGCCCAAAGCAACAGAGCCCTCTTCTAAGTAAGTAAGTAAGTAAGTAAAGTTTATTTATTTATTAAGTACTTTTCACAGACATTGGTCACAAAGTGCTTTACAGGAGGTGCAGGGCTAAAAACACAATATATAGTAGAAGACACAGAGTACAGATAAAGAGATAAAGAATAAATTAAATTAAATAAAATACACAATACATTTTAAAAATGCAGACCATGTGCAAAGTTAAGAACACAAAGAAATTAAAATAGAAACACAATGAGTACATAAAGTGCAGGTCACCCAAACGCCGGACCAAACAGATCTTTAGCTGCCTTTTAAATGAGTCCGCAGAAACAGTGGACCATATATTATAAGACGGTGCATTACGTGTTGATGAGGCCTCTGCTATCCAGCCTCTCTGTTACAAATCTCGGTGTGATTTTCCACCCTCACTTTCAACATATAAAACGTTTTCCCCAAAACGTCCCTTTCTCACTGTAGACATTGCCAAAATCCACATGTTTATTCCACCTAGATTTAGATTATTAAAAGGCTCTGTTTGTTGTTCTTGTTAGAGTCCTGACTAGAACATTTTAGACTCTACATATCAAGCACCGATGTCCATCCCAACTTCAAATGAGACACATGCAAATATCATAAAGTGTCTGTTGAAAGTTAAATATATATTATATAGGAATGTATATTGCTCAAGAGTGGCCTCTTTTGACCCGCATATGTGCAGGCGTTGCTCTGGGATGCATAGGCATGGCGAGCGTTTGTTTTGATGTCCTTCAGGGCCTGTTAGGGAGCTCTCTGCATGGCTGATGTTGTGATGGAGACAGGGCGTGGGCACATGAGCTTATGAATGACAATTAGCAGAGATGGCTTGACGTGGCTTAGAGCTCTCAAACTCTTGGGCCATGCCCGTCCGACAGATTTAATACCTTCCAATCGTCAGCCTTTATGTAAACAGAGAAGCTCAACTGAGTCCCAGGACTCTTCTTCAATGAGGCGATTGTGTACATGCAATGTGGCACGACAAAAAAATACACAGAGATATGTAGGCCTACAGATAGTGAGTACAAATAAATAAATACATCAGCACAATGTTTATTTTCTAATGTTAGAGTAGTGTAATAGGCCTATCTGTGTCATATGTTGAAAAATATTGTAATTATCTGGCAGAAGAAGGCTATGTAACGAGTATAAATATTTTAATGCGATTTAAAAGCATTGTAAAAAAATGACAATAGCACAATCTCATGTGGCTAAAGTAAGTAACAGCATGTCATGTCTCCATTGACGTGCAGGGGGAAGCAACACGTTAACTTATGTGTTCCCCGTCGAGGAAGAAAGGGACACAGAACTACAGTAGATAGAAAAGAACGCTCAATGGGCTAATTATTTCAACGAGTCGTGATTAATCCTCAGCTTTACTCAACGTTACACCGCGGACACAATTCACCGAATCGTCCGAAGACACCGTCTTCAAAGTAGTATTTGTTTTTCTTTTTAACGATCACTGCTTTATAACAACACGGCGCACATTGAGCACGCATTGCGGTTTTAGAGCTTAATTCATACTTGGGAAATTATATTTTCATACATATATTTTCCCCTTCATGCACGAATGAACGAATTATAAGTGGAATTATCGTACCTCAACAAAACGCATGTGAGGACCCAACACACTAAACACACAACACAACAACAACAGACATCGCTCTTCTATCGGGTGCGGCTCTATGGGGGACGAGGCGCGTTGTTTTGATCGCCCGGAAGTCCGCCTCGCACTGCGCCTCTCCGCCACCGAACAACGGCTCTCGAAAGGTTCGTTGTCGTCGGCACAAGTATCCGCCGTGTGTCCGAGTTGAACGTGCGTGTGTGATAAGAACGCCGTGTTTGATGTCAATTCACCGACACCGTATAAACACAACCGGAGATGTAGAATAGGAGCGGGGGACGCGGCGTGAGCTAACGCGCTAACGGGCCGCCATCTTGTTAGCCCTGACTGCGCGACCGAGATAATACTGACGCGTTTATTTATCCTGGCGTTTACTCCCGTCACCGTCTGCCATAATATATCATATATATATAATGTAAGGGTAACAGTTAAATGATTTGTTGCGTTTTAGTGTGAGAAAAAAAAACACTTGAATTGGGACGTTTTTATGGATATAGACATCTGTAGACATCTAGTCCCCATTTAGCCTAATCTAATTACCAAGAAGGAATTACCTGCACTGACACGTTTTCCTAATATCTTGTGTGTTGTTATCAATACTAGATTCATCACCGTGATTTTAAGAATATGAACTAATATATATATTGCTAGGACGAGAATGCCTATTGCTGATGTGACCCGATCATTTGATAAATGTCGCTGGTGTAAAACAGGCGTTCAGCCACCGGGGGGCGCTGCAGAACCACGTTGTTTAATGTGTTTGAGGCTGGAAAAGGTGATGCAGTGCTTTACATGTTCTGAAAGATTCATATTTATTGTGTGTTTTTCTGCCCTTCACAAGGTTGTATTAGCTGTGTAGAAATGAATGCCACATCCAGGATATGACAGCCAGCTTCCTGTGTGTTTAGAAGAGGTCAGAGGTTAAACCACAATGATATTGTTCCTGTTTCAAGCTCTCACCACAGGCTGTGTGTGATTATAACCATAAGAGCTATGCCTCTACTAGACTTGTGCATGGTCATATGTTTCTTTGTCCAACCCCAGTGTTATCAAATTGCACAGCAAAACATTCAAACATTATTATATATATAATGGTAAGTCATTGGCAGTAAGTAACTGAGACTTTGCTGACAAAATATGAAGTGTTTTCATCTGTGGAAACGCCACACATTTTCACAACAATAAAAGCTCTTGAAAGCTTGGTATTAGAGAGTAGAGGAGAGGGGGGACTTTCATTTTTTGTCTATACATATTGAACATGGCAAGACATTCCTATCAGGAAGCATTGACATGACAAGATAGTTTGGTCGGATGAGAGTGCGAGTGAGTGCATTCTGATTCAGAATACAAATCCGTTCTGCTCTGTATTCTGCTGACCTGAGCAGCATCCCTGCCCTGTGGCATCGCTGTTCTCCCCACACTTAAACACACTCTCGCTCTGTCTTTCACCCGATCCACTGTCGGTCCATGTTGGCCACACTTTTGCTTTTGAGTCACACTCTGACAAAGTTTTTGGAAAAAAATGAAACGTGTAGTCCCAGCAGTATGTGCATATATTTCCTATGCTAACTGTGATATATTTTTTTTACATTTGTATATAGGCCTGCCTTGTTGGCCGAGGAGTCATGGACGAGCAGACGGGCTCTCCGGGAGCCACCACAGACAACAGCAGCCAGAGAAATGGAGAAGAGGTGAGAGACGGACACACAGGATGCCAGAGGGATGTATATACCCCCAGGTCTTTTAAAGATGCTGTCCAAGAACAACCATGGAATAGAACAGTGGGCTGCTTGCTAGCCTAGAAGTGTCAAACCCACCATGTTTACATGCACACAAATCAGCCAACAGATCAAATTCTTAATCAGGCGTAAATATTTGATTTATTAACTGTCATGTAAACACCTTAGTGTGATTTAAGCAATTCCATTTATTCCTGATGCATACATTAGATTAAGTGTTTCATTGTCGTCCATGTAATTTGTCATGTAAAGACCTCAATTGCGTTATGGTCAGTGTGTATTTATTCTGCACCAAAGGTCGTGTGCCATCCATTTTGACCCAGAAACAGCTGATCCACCAGATACCTAAACAAGAGCATGTTTGGACCAATCAGGAGATGTCCTTTATGATAGATAAAATGAGTGCTCTAAACATTTTGAAGTACCTTGAGGGGGCAAAATTGCCTCCAATAAAGTATTCAACTTTTATTGAATATTGTTATTACACCCATGGCCATAATAACCTCTGTAATCAGAATGTCTATTAGATAGTACTTTATTAATCCCAGACGGGAAATTAGAGTGTCACAGCACCAAGGATAACAAGATAGCAAGAATAAAACTATAAAAAATACACAAATACCTCCAGAGTGCGACCATAATCTCATGAATCAAACTAAGGTGTGTGTATATAAACAAACTGTAGGGCTCTCTTGCCTAGCTTCCTGTTAATATATATAAATATACTGTAGGGCTCTCTTGCTGAGCTACCTTTCAAATGTTCTCCTCCTCTGCTACAGAAGCCCCGTCGAGGCAGCTGGACCAAAGGTAAGCGGAAGAAACCACTGAAGGACAGCAACGCGCCCAAGGCGCCGCTCACGGGCTACGTGCGCTTCATGAACGACCGGCGGGAGCAGCTCCGCGCCGAGCGCCCCGATGTGCCCTTCCCAGAGATCACCCGGATGCTGGGGAACGAGTGGAGCAAACTGCCCCCTGAGGACAAGCAGGTCAGGGGAAAGCCATGGAGGGAGGAGGGGGGCAGTTTGGATGTTTAGTGCAGTAGTGTAGTTTATTTGAGAGAAGGGACAGTGCAAATTAATAAATACACACAGTATAAACATGCCAGAATTAGCCAAGAGGCTATTTTTCCATCAGTAGTCCCTGGGCCAAGGAGTTCCTAAAATACAAAAGCAAAAAAAAAATCAGGACATGCAGTTTAAAGTTTGGAAAAGGACAAACAGTTGTTAAAAGCAGGAGTATTGCCAAGTATACATATAGAATGACATTGCAAACAAATATACATATAGAAAGCAGCACCAAAAAGAGAGTTTAGTGCTGTGTGTATGTATTAATCATTAATAATCATTTTAATTGGTTACTGAAAGATCTATACGTGTTTAGTTGTCTGATGGCTGACTGGCTAAAGGCACTTTTCCGCAATGGAATAGTGCAATCTCCTCTTCTAGACCCCCTAAGTGACACGATTAGTATTGGTTCTCCTGTTGATAAAGGCTACAAGGGCCGGTGGAGCCAAGTCATGGATGACAGTCATTGATATATAGACTGAATAGGAGTGGACCAAGAATAGATCCTTGCGGGACACCAACTGCAATGACTCGATGATTATTTATGGCAACTGATTGAGACCGGTTAGTAAGGTATGATTCCACCCATTTCACTGCACCATTATAGAAGTTACGTTTGGATAGATTGGCAAGGAGAACTTTGTGATTGACGGTGTCAAAAGCTTTCCTGAGATCAAGAAACACAGCACCTACAACACCATCCAAAAAAAAGAGACAAATTAGCCGTCTCTGTTGAGTGTTTGGCTCTAAAGTCAAATTGCATGGGGTGGAGAGACACAGAGCTGTTATTGAGATGGATGATCTGCTCAGCTACCAATTTCTCAGCAACCTTGGATACTGTCAGGAGAATGCTAATTGGCCTAAAATTACACGCGGAAAGTAGGTCACCAGATTTGAAGATTGGAGTGACAATAGCAGATTTCCAGGCATTTGGGAACTACCCAAGGGATGTTGGGAGGTTTTCTTTATTTATTTATTTTTTCGCTGCTTGCTTTTTGTTGTTTTTGTCGCCATGCAGGAATCGGATTTGGCAGAGGCACTGAATCTAAAAATATTTGGGTAATTTTCACTATACAGTGCAAGACCTGGCATCTGTTGAACTGGCTTCTGAAAAACTAGATGCAATTTGTTCCTCCCACAGGAGGACAGATTGTTGTCTCAACAATAATCTGTTGCTTACATTTTGTTAGCCAAATGGTTTAGTTTTAATTGTATCTTATTTTGTTTGTTTAGCCTCTAGTGTTTTGGCTTCTTTTCCAGGTTAACATGTAGGTGCTTTTTGAATAGTCCACCTAAAAGTAATGATGGTATTTGTTTAGCTAATGTTCCTCCTTCCTTATTCTTCTTTTATCCTTGGATGGAATGAGAAGTCTAAACCATTCATCATGCAACTCGCTAACAACCTTCCTACAGCTGTACAGACCACTGATGGACACCCTTTCATACCTAGCTACATAGGGATGCAGACAATGAGTTATATGCAAATAATTTAAAATAACATCCTATTCGCACACATTATAATCACTTTTACAGATGCACAGGATAATGGGAGGACATAATCTATATGTAAATGTATCGAGTTGAAACCTCTCCCGTGCAGAAAACTTGATTAATTGACAGTTTTGCCAGTATCTACCATACCCTTTTCAAGAACGGCTTTTAAAATGTCGTTCACATACTCCAGGATCTCCCCTTTTATATGTTATTTTAAAGTGTAATACTGAATGTCACATTGTCAATTACCTGTATAATTGAATTGCAGACATTTACAATAGCAGCCTCTGAGGTCTAATAGATGTATATATATACAAAGTACTGTGTTCCCCAGACAAGCACCGTCACATAATGATGGAATAGATTCAGTCGGATGTTTCTTTTTTTGTCCTTGTTATTGGATAATAACCTTTTTCAAAGCTTTCAGTGAATGACGGTTGTTTTAATATAGCAAATTACAGGGTTTTTTAGAGAACAAATCCCACTAATCCTGGTCAACAATAATGACCTTCCCCCTTACAAACACACACACACACTAACACACACACACATACACTCTAACACTCACACACACTCATGCTCTCTAATTACACATGCACAACACACACACACACACACATACTCTCTCACACACACACTCATACTCTTTAACACACACACACACGCACACTATAACACACACACAAACCTACAGATACTAGATCCTCATTCACACAAAACATGACTCCTCTTCCTCCACAGCGCTACCTGGAGGAGGCGGAGCGGGACAAGGAGCGATATATGCGGGAGCTGGAGAAGTACCAGAAGACAGAGGCCTACAAGCACTTCACCCGCAAGGTGCAGGAGAAGCAGAAGGGCAAGAGGCACCGGACAGGTGGGATGTTTTATCGTCTCCTCCTCAGGATAGGAGGACTCGGGATGAGACAAGATAACACTTTATGAATCCCTGGAGGGAGATTCGGCAGCGATTTACGGTCAGCAGTCAAGGCAGGATAACAAGATGCATACATACAGCTCTGTGAGCAGAGTGTGCTGTTGGCTGTTGGGGTTGGGAGAGTAATAGAATACAATTAAATGGAATAAACTATATATTATATATATATATATATATGGGCTATTGTCTGAGAGCTGCTGTAACAGGCAGACTCCTCTTCTTCTGCTCTGGTCTATGAACTGACTGCACATCCTTGAGGGTCTTCTACTCACAAAGTAGTGTTGAGAGTAGCTGTCTTCTGTCATCGTGCTTTAATAGGACCTGTGTATGATTGTCAGTGTCCCCGCCAGACCAACATGTCTATATAGGTGTGTTGCACTAACCAAGAACTTGTCTTTTTCTTCCTCTCAGAGGGTGGACACCAGGTAACCAATGACAACCATCATGAGGTGAGTTATCTCCGCCCACTTCTAGAGTGAAGGCAGAGGCAGGAGTCCTTGGAGTTTCATTGATTGTCACTAGCTGCAGTCTATTACACTTGTGTTTTCACAAGGATAGTTCTAGAGGTTTTGTGTTATTCAGGAACTAAAGGTGCTACTTTTGTTCCTTTTTGTGCATTTGCTTCATGGCCCTTCTGTTCTGCAACCATTTTTATATCTTATCAATGTTATTTTGCACACCCGAAATGTATTGAATTAATCAAACTCACGGTGGAAAAGCTCAAGTCACATTCTATTTTTCATAAAGTTCAAATCCCAATGCGTTTCCACTCTTACAACAAAACCGAGAGATTTATTTATTTAACTACGATGGAAAATGCCATCTGTTCAATTTAATGCCTCCTTATGAACCCTCAGTGCGTTCTCTAAACTCCTGTCTTCGCATTTGTCTCGCTCAACAAATGAAGCGCTCATTGTTTCAGCTCTGAAGTTGTAATTAATTTGAAACGTTTTAAACTGAGGAGTGTAACAGCCAAGTAGTGGCTTGGTGTTTATTTGTATTCCTGTGGGAATATCGGCTCTGAAATGTTTGTTTTGAGGCCAAGTGGGAATTAAATCACAGCCTTTTAAAGTGTTCTTTTGTGAAGAAGCAGCTATTTATGCAGTTGAATTGTACTGCACATTGTTTTAAAAGCATTATTTCTACGATTAGGACGTATTAATGTCAGAAGGATCTGATTCAAAACTATATTTAGCTTCATCATTACATCAAGTGATCATCTTGGTCCATTTCCACATCCCTATCAGAATGCCTTGCTCAATGTCCTCCTCCCTCAATTAAAACCAACCAAACCACCATGTCGCCAGTTATATCTTCAGATCTCCTCCACCAGATGATCGAGATGCATGCTCTCCTACCTTTTTAAACCACCTCCCCCATCTCCCTCCACCTGTCCGTCTGTCTCTGCCACCAGAAGGACATGGAGGGGAAGGAGAGGTCTGTGTTTGACATCCCCATCTTCACAGAAGAGTTTCTCAACCACAGCAAAGGTAATGGGGAATTTGAACACACGGCTAGCTACCTTCCCGATGCTACGGTACATGCCGTTGGTAGGGGAAGGGTTTCATTCCACTTCACAGTGAAATGAATACACACACACACACACACACTCACTCTCAAATGGATGGTGACGTGAATCTCTGACCTTTATGCAGAACTAATCCACCAACCCGTAATTCATTCACGGTGTTTACATGATGATCGAGTTATCTATGTCGCATTATGCTCCGGGAATTCATCAGTTTGCTTAATCTAAATGACAAAGCAAACTGGTTTATACTGTCAGTGTTTACATGACAGTTTATGGTTAACAGTTCATAATGATTGCTTTAACCCCAATTAATTTACCCCATTAACATGCACGTCAACGTACCGACACATGTTTCTGCGTATGTTTGTCGCATGCACACGTGCGTTTACATACATGCGCTCTTTCCCCCCCACACACACACAGCCCGCGAGGCGGAGATGCGGCAGCTGCGGAAGACCAACATGGAGTACGAGGAGCGCAACGCGGCACTGCAGAAGCATGTGGAGAACATGCGCGGGGCCGTGGAGCGGCTGGAGGGCGACGTCATGCAGGAGCGCGGCCGCAACGGCCTCCTGCAGCAGCACCTGGAGACGCTGCGGCAGGCCCTTGCGTCCAGCTTCTCCTCCGTCCCGCTGCCTGGTGAGGGGGGGCTGGGGGAGTAGGCGGGGGGGACTAGACCCGGGGT
>OMKN01022412.1:0-12558 GCA_900302345.1 Melanonus zugmayeri
GTATGGGTCTGTGTGTGTGTGTGTGTGGGACATCCATCTGAGTATGTGTGTGTGTGTGTGTGTGTGTGTGTGTGTGTGTGTGTGTGTATGTGTGTGTGTGTGTGTGTGTGTGTGTGTGTGTGTGTGTGGGACATCCATCTGAGTATGGGTCTGTGTGTGTGTGTGTGTGGGACATCCATCTGAGTATGTGTGTGTGTGTGTGTGTGTGTGTGTGTGTGTGTGGGACATCCATCTGAGTATGGGTCTGTGTATTTGTACATGGTTGGTGTGTGTGTGTGTGTGTGTGTGTGTGTGTGTTGACATGATCGTGTCCGTGTGTCTGTTGCAAGCCTCAGCCTTTACCACAGGAACTTGCTGTGCCCAGTTCTAGGAGAGGAAGTACTTATTACTACTTATAGTTCATCACATTGTTTTGGTGTTGTTGTCAAATGTCAATTCCGTTGTCAACTTCATCCTTTACACTTCCTGCACACCGCGCGGCGTCGAGCTGTTTCCAGCAGTGTGAGGTCAGCAGTCTTTCAGTTACCTTGTTAGCCGGCTAGGCTGTCAAGGTGGCCGTGACAGCGGGAGAAGTAGAGCCGTATTCTGTCGACCCGGTACACACAAACATATGGTCTTACTCCATTACTGTCTGTGTGCGCCTACCCCCCCGTCCATCTGTCTGGACGTGTCTCTCTGACTGACTGTCTGATCGCGCCTCGCTGTCACTCAGTTTTATCTGATGATGGTGTCTGTTTGACTGGCTACCTCTCTCTTTGTTTTTGATGTCTGCTGGATTTGGCACGTGTTCAAGTTCAGATTGAGAGGAGGAATCGGTTTCCGTTTTTATTTTGTCTGGGATTTATTTTTTGTAATGTAAAATGAAGGCGCGAGGTCTATGGAGGCCTGAGGGATAGCAACGGCCTCAGATCGCATGTCAGCAAAGCAGTGCAGTCATCACTACCGCTCAATCGCAGAGAAAGCGGTGATAATATACTATGGAAGCCCTGAAAGGCAACATAAAAAAACAGATCAGTATCACATTATAACGTGAAAAGTGTATTGTTATAACAATAAAGTAAATTGCACATTTTAGAGAGGCCTTTTATTGTGACCAGCCTAAGGCACACCTGTGCAATAATCCTGTTGTCTCATCAGCATCTTGATGCCACACCTGTCAGGTGGATGGATCATCTGAAGGAGAAGAGCTCACTAACACAGATTTAAACACATTTGTGAAGAACATTTGAGAGAAACAGGCCTTTTGTGTTCATAGAAAAAGTCTGAGATCTTTGGAGCAAAAACAAAAGCGTTTATATTTTTGTTCAGTGTAGAAATCCTCTGGTCTGGATCAACCTGGATCCCGTGTAGTCAGGCGGTCTATGAGCGTGGCAGCAATAGGCTTCCGTAGTTCTCACAGCGCCACTGTTTCCTCATTCAAACATGATTTTCACGTTATAACAATATAAGTTATAATGTGATACTGATTAGTTTTTGGGGTTTTTCATGTTGCCTTTCAAGGCTTCCATAATATACCGCTATATTCTATCATTATATTAACACCTGTGATTTTCCATAATCGTCGTATTCAATGGGGATGCTTTGCGTTGGTGTGAGTCTCATGCTGTACAACAGGTCTAACGATGCAGTGCATGTCTTAATGAAGCAACACCTGGCCCCTCACTCCCCCCAAAGCACCTGTAACGCCTGCGAGAAGCCATGTCCTTCACTCCGTCCTTCTGCCAACATGGTTCTTTTTGATTCTTTATATAATTTCTGGGCTTTTTATGCCTTTATGGACAAGAGAGTAGCATTTCCTCATGAGATATTGTGTTTATGGACAGATGAGACTTCTACGAACAAAAATACACACAATACTTAAGTTAAGAGTATTTAATGTATGCATACACCAGTCTCTAGTAGAGTGAGCCCCATCACAGTGTCTTTTAAGTACATTTCCACCCCCTCACAGGAAGGATTTGCCCTTAAGCAGAGAAACAAATGGATACATGATGATGCAATCACCGATGCAAAGTGCAAAGTGTCAAAATCAAAGTGTGAATCCCAAGTGTGATGTGAACAGGATTGGGAGCTAGTTCACGTCAACAGCCAGGGGGCCAGAAGGTGAAGTGTGACGTGAACTGATTCGGGAGTCGGTTCACATGATACTGCCGATCAAAAAGTTTAATGAAGAGATATAGAAATAGAAAAAGAAAACAGAGCTATATAAGGATTTTTCCATTACACTAGCTGCCCACCAGTGGAAACCATGGGGGTGCAAGATGTTGTATCACGGCACCAATCAAAGAGGCGGTATGTGGGGAGTGATGGAGTAGATGGGAGAAGAGCAAGAAACCCACGTGACCTTATGGCTCACTCGACATTGAACGACTGAACCTTGGACCTAAGAATAGTTTGATTGCCGGTTGTATCGACATATTTTGAAATTCAAGGCTTATGTTCAGCTCATATATGCGTGCACGTGGTCTGTGGATGTGAATTTATTCGTGCGTGCATTGCAGCATGTCTTCAGGATTACAAAAAAAGTGAATTCATATGCTCTGCGGCTCGGCTCAGTGCATTCAAAAAGCATTAACTCACGTCCCAAATGCCATAATCTATTTCTCTAATTAAGTAGTTCATTTGGATGCCTGTGCCAGCACTTTCACACACGCACGCGCACACACACACACACACACACACACACACACACACATTTACAAGCACACGCTGGAATGCACACCCGCTCATGCACTCAAACACTCAATTTGGTGTAAATATGTTGACATTTGAACAGCGAACGCCACCGTTGAGTTGTTCAGATGGAGGAGTGCTCGGTCCAAACTGAAGCAGGTCTGTCCATAGGATTCATCCGTACTAGAGAAGCCCTCGCTATTATTTAAATACCGCTCTATATTTATCGACGAAATGTCAAAACTTTGCTGAGCCCGGAGGAAAGATTAACAGCGCCTTAATTTATTTAAGCAGCTCCCGTGTCAGCATGGGACTGATGAGAAGAAAGTTTCTGAATACAAATCCTGCCGACAGATTAAACAGGCAACACCTGATATCCTCACCGAGGAGGTTTGTGCACCACAGCCCTCATATTCCCTCAAAGCAAACGCAATCAAAAAGTATAGAAAAGTAAAGTTTGGGTGATAAAGTAAAGTTTGGGAGACTTGAATGTTAAAGGTGCAGTGTGTAGGATTGTGTGGCATCTAGCGGTGAACTGAATCCCCCCCCTCATCCCTCCCTTTCCAACGACGTAGGAGAAACTACGGTGGCCTGTAAGGTGCCAGTAGGTACTCTCAAAATCATGTCATCCTCATCAAGTGATGAGGTTCCTTGATAGATTTACTAATTGCATTTAGTTATTTAGTAAAACTATAGGTCATAGCGTCCGCTCTAGAGCCGTTTGTCCATTCTGGGCTACTGTAGAAACATGGCGGGCTCCGTGGAAGAGGACCCCCTCCCTGTGTATGTCCCTCTCCTGATACATTATCATTATTACATCACCGGACGTGACGTAATAATGATAATGTATCAGGAGCGGGACGACGTGTGTAATGTATGATTAGAGCATCACTTGGGGAGACACTGTTTAATTAATGGCTCAATTCACCGCTCACCTCCCCCACCTCATGTTGAGTACGTCTCCGTGTTTGTTATGTTTTTATACGTGTTCATTTAGACACGTATATGTGTGTGTGTGTGTGTGTGTATATACAGTATATACTCAACAATTCTCCCCACAATGACTGTGCTGTCCTCAATATACCTTCTGAATATACAGGCAGTCAGCATAGAAACCCTTTGCTCATCAAGACTCTGAGGCGTTCTTCTTTCCACAGGTTTATAATGAGAAGATGAGATGAGAAAGTGTGTGTGTGTGTGTGCCAGCAGAAGGTGTCTATCTTATTGTAATATCTCTTCCACTCTCTCTCTGATCCCCTGGCCCACAGGGAAGCCCTCGAGGGCCAGCGGTGACACGGTGGACCGCTGATAAGCCTGATGGCTCCTGCTCGCTCCCTCTCATAGATATCATGCCAGCGCCGGCGTATACAGACTATGAACTATGAAAATAACCACAGATTCTTCTTAGTTTGATGTTCTTTTTGTGTGGAAACTGTATATCCGCTCTGACCGATGCCAAATCCCAGGCTGTCTGTCATTTTCTGACAGACAGCCTAATGTGAGCGTATATTATGAACGCACCTGCTTCTCCTTCCGTCATCCTAAAAAAACATACCAGCTGTGCCTATTGAGTACACCATGTCTCATTCCCTCAGTCTCTTTCTCCCTCTGAATCTCTGATCTCTCACAGATCCGTTTCCTCACTCGGGAGCTCTATAGCGTCGGAATGGCTGCTTATGGATTTTGCATTTCTTCCCCTCCCCTCTGTCTGCCTGTGTCATCATTTGCATCCGTCGTCTGCTGTTGTGAGCTCGGCTGCCACCTCCGCAGTCTCCCCGTCTCGAGTGTCGTTGCGCAACGCGCCTCGCAGCCGTTTGGCGGCGGCGCGGCGCTAATCACAGCCACACGCCGGCCCCTGCGCGACCCCCGAGGCCTCCCACACCGCCGCGCCACGAGTGCTTCTAACAAGCGCTCGACTGCAGCGCCCGGCGTTTCATTAAAAGGCGCGCGAGGCGGTCCCGAGCTTCATATCATAAATCAACCCCCCCCCTGCTACCGGGGCGGAGCTCGGACCTCCACCTGGCGCCGCCGTCTCGCGGTGCTGTTGAGCGGCGGCGGCGGCGAGGGGAAATTTCCCCCCAAGCATCCCCTGAAGAGAGCAGCTCCCAGCTCCCAGCTCCCAGCCAGGGAGTTGATGAGGCGCCACGTCATTAACACACTCACCTCCGAGCATGTTGGCACACACACACACACATATGCACGCACACACACACACACACACACACACACACACACACACACACACACCGCCAATGGTCCATTATATGTACATGGTCCTGTTGTTGGGACATTACGTCTTTATGGATGGATGTGATTGAGCGCGTGTGCTTGCGTGTGTGTTGGTGTGTGTCTCTATTACACACATTATAAACATACGTTTAGAGGCCGGGTTGTGTATCTCAAAGCAGAACACTAACACTTTTCATCACAAAACCAAGTGTGTGGCGAGTAGGTATTATGAGACACATTAACCCCGGCGCCACAGGCTTGTCTCTAATATAAATGTCTCTTCCTCTGATGAATATCAAACTGGTTTTAACTGCTCACAGCCTGCAGACTACCTGTTTGTTAGTGTGAAACACAACCCTTGGATGCCTTTTCTATCCTACTTGTCTCTCTCTGTCTCGCTGTCTCTCTCTCTCTGCCTCTCTATCACAAAACACACAACCATATTAACAGCGATTAGTGGCGATTAAGGTATGTTATGCTTCTGTCATGCTCACACACACACACACACACACACACACACACACTGCACCTGCTCCGCCAGTTTAACATTCATGAATAGTTTATATCACCCAGCACCTGGCCCTCTGGCTTGTGGGCACAAACACATGCCACACACACACACACACACACACACACAACCAGTGTATGTGTGTTGATGGCGTGTGTGTGTAGCGTGACGCTAGACGCGAATTGTCATTGAAAAGTCAGAGCCACTGTTACACAATGGGCAACTTACTGAATACTACTTACCAATTCCCCTCCAACATACAGCACTCCTTCACAGCCTCAGCCTCTTCACGGAGAGGCTGGCTAACCTGTGGGAGTTTGAGTTTGGCACACAATTAAACACAATCTCCGCTTCCAAAAGTGTCCCAGCCAGTTAAAACCCGCCCTCTTCCCAACTATGAAAAAGTGCACAGTAATAACTTGCCTTGTCAACGTGTCGCAGGAAGCCCACAGTCGGCTTGGAAACCGACTGTCAAGCCACCAAGCTGTATATCAAGTGAGAGGCCATTATGAGCTCTGTCACTTCCCTCTCCGCTTTTTTTTTTATTTTTCGGTACTGTTTGTGCTGTTTCTGTTTGCCTTTCCCTTAACTCCCCGTGGCTGGCTCTCCCCTCGTCACCGCGGCGTATAGTCACCGGCACAGTGGCACCGGGGCAGTAAAATAAATAAGTTAAATTGTTCAGATTAGGAAGGTGGGACTCCTGGTTAGATGTATTGGAAGAAAAGAGGATGATTTGTGGGAATAGTGCGTCTAGTGTGTCTGTGTTGTTTACTGTAATGACACACACAGTAACAGGTGGAAAAAGAGTCAACATGCATGAGTTCATGCACTGGGGTTGGTGTTCGCTGTGCTATTGCTTCTCACTGCTGTGACATCGTCTGTCACTGTGTTTGTAAGGCGTTCTGCTGCGGTTGTCAGCTTTCCTTTTCTGTTCCACTTCATTGTGGCGCTTGCTTAGCGTTTTCAAGGTTATGGGTTTTTTTTAGTTTCTTCGTTTTCCAATTAAGGAGTACATTTTGAAAATGGGATTTTCACCGCTAACTAGCTGTGTCGGAAGTTTTTCTCAGAAGAGTTCTTCTCAGAAGAATTGCATAAGTAAAAAAAAAATTGGACCGACTAAAATAGCTCCATTAAAGTCTCTGAAACATTTTTAGATTGACCCTTTCACCTCTTCACTTCATTTCATTTAGTCAACATGTCATACCAATTTGTTTCACATATTCTCCTAAAACTACTGCAACTTTCTGCAATCTTAAAAGGATTTGGCTGGTTTGCTAAAACCCCGGGTTAATGGTTGACATTTTCTGTGTCGAGATGTAAATCAGCCATGATTTCTCAACTCAGTTGGCATCCACTCTTTCCCAAATGAGTGTTTAGCAGCTCCCATAGCTCCCATAGCTCCCATAGCTCCCATAGCTCCCATAGCTCCCATAGATCCCATAGATCCCATGGCTCCCATGGCTCCCATGGCTCCCATGGCTCTCATAGCTCCCATAGCTCCCATAGCTCCCATAGCTGCATCTTTGTTTTGTCCACAAAATCCACAAGTTTCAGCTCTGTGTTTACACGCCACTGCACATGTTCACGTGTTCACGGACTCAGGGACTTGTCGGACCCGCTCCAGCGCTCCGACAAGAAGAAAAACAATGGCGAGCAACAGAGTTTGTGCACAAATATAAGTTAGATTGACTTTTTGAACCTCACTTTTTTTTCTCACATAGACGATGTCAACCATTATCCTGGGTCTTAGCAAATGGCCAAATCCTTTTAAAATGTCCAACATTTTGAATGAACAAAGTAAAGCAGGAGGCCGGGTATTTTGGCTAGTTTGTCTTTATTTTCCTCATGATTACTTGATCATTGACACTTTTTCCAGCCAAAAATGATTTTGGATATGTTTTAGTCCGTTTATTTCCAAGAAATGATCCTCTATCTAGAATGAAACAGGTGGTGTTGGAGACGGTCATTTAAATTAAGCCATTGGCCTCCAGTTTTGACTGGCAGACAGCTGGCATTGATTTTAACTAGAGGATTTTATTTGAGCAAAAGGTTCCTCTTAAAAAGCCTGTAAACGTAGTTAAGCAGCCTTCTAGACAACTAAATATAAGCCTTGTTTACCCCTCCTTTGTATTCTGTAGTATTCTTGCACAGTTTTGTTCCTATTTGAGACTGAATTTATCCTTTGGAATCTCTTGCAATGTAGTTAAAATATGTGACGCTAAGATTAATGGAAAAATAAAGTAAGACCCCATGGGAGGCACACACACACACACACATGTTGATGTGTGGTACCCATTAATTAACATATGACCTAATTCCACAGCCGGTATCATTCATACACGTCACCGAGCCTTTTATTTCCTACCTCCAGCTCATACCTGTGGTGCTCTGTGTTGCAGTGGGTTACGGTGCTGTCGGACTTCCAGCAGAGGGAGACTAAGTGGGGCTTTGTGCCCAGCGTCCCCGGCCGGCCCTTGGCCCTTCATCTGGGGGACTACAACCTGGACGGCTTCCCCGATGCCCTGGTGATCCTCCGCAACTCCAGCAACGGGTAGGTGCACTCAAACACACACACACACACACACACACACACACTCAAAGGCATGGACACAAACACACGTGTTGGTTGAAATGCTGTCTTTTAAGGAGATTAATGTTGTTGCAATCAAAGGCTTTGTGGGAGCCTATCTACTTCCCGGCTCTCAACGCGCTCATTACACTCGTCATGCTCGTGTTAATTTTGCACACGACACGCAACAACGTGATCAGATTAAAGCCACACCAGCTTTTTCTGTCCCGGCAAAAGCGAAACCGCTTTAAAGTCCAAATCCATGGAGATGCACACTCACTATAGATTACTGTAATCTGTTGTTCTGCTTCACATTGTGAGCAGTCGATTCCACAGACGTCACACGTGGGCTGTGTCCATTAAAATACTGTAATGATATATCAATATTTAAATTGTTTTACCGTGGCTGTTCTGGGGTGTGTGTTTCTAAAAGGAGAGTGGAAGCATGGCTGAGGTCTCAAACATACGACACGCTATGCCGCTTTTTCAATTTGCCATGTTGATCGTTCCGGGGATCTTAGCAGCTACCGGCAACATTTCAATTCCCTTGAACCGGTTACACATCTAATTTAGGGGAAGATGGGTTCACAGCAAAACGGGGATGACGGCAAACCGGCTCATTTACACAAACCCATCGGTGATATATTTAAACAGACGTCGGAGATATCCCTATCGACAGCTTCCCTTTACTGCACCAAGCGTTGACTTCAGATGTTCATGCGGTTTTGTAGCCTGCATTTGTTTTTCATGGACTAAATACGCTTTTAATACGCCTATCATTTAAGTGAAAGTGTTTCTGCCAACTTGTGAAGGTTGGCTGCTTACCAACATGGCCACCGGCGGCATAGTGTCTGTGCAGGACTGGATTTGAGTTACATAAACCGCGCCGCACACATGACGGTCATTTGGGTCAATGCAGGCAAAATGCATATTAGATGATAGACGAGTTGAAACAAAGGTGTAAATGCCTGAAAAATACTTGAGTAAAGTACAAGTACAGGTCTGAAATGTGTGCAAGGTTCCCTGCACCAGCTGAGCCGACTGCAGGGACCTATTTTTCTATTTTCGCCTTTTTATGTTTGGCCTCATGTTCTGTTTCACGCAGTTTATTTGTGAGATCTAGTGTAGCCCGGCCGATCGGTTTATCGGACATTATTTGACTTTTTTGATGACATCGGGATCGGATGATCGCCAGTTATGCAGCCCATGTGTCCCGATTTTTAAATATAAAGTATAAAAAGTAGAGCAGGCTGCAAACTGCTCAACACTGAATTTGAATGTTTGGTACATTTTACACATAATGTCATTTCTCAGCTGTAATAGAAGATGTGAAGATGCACACTTTCATGAACAACCCAGACACAGTCAAATCAGTTTAACCATTTATTCTACACACACACCATACCATAATGACCATGGAAGTGTCTAACTCATTTAGACATTCAGAGGACCTTTTCTCTGCCTGTGCATATGGATGCATGCAGAGCGTATCACAGGCAAACTATTACATTTGATGATATGTTGGATTAAATGGGTGTTGGGTGTGTGTTATCCATACAGTCTGTGGTATTATCTGTTATAGCTCCTTAGTGTGATGGACTCATTCCAGTAAACAGTAATCCCACTGATTCCTTACGTTGAAGTGATGTTTCATTTAGTCCATTGTATTTATTATATTTATTATATTATATTGTCTTCCTTTACGTCTAAACTTATTGACATGTTCAGAAACCCGTGTGGCTCCACTAGTGTAGTTATGTTTAAGTAATAAACATCCTGTAAACACCCTGATCCAAAGCATCAGCAGACGACACACACACACTTATTCATGATTAGGTTTTTGAGTCGTACCAAACCTTTCAGAGCGGCGTTGTGTCACGGCTCTGAACGTATGGCGTTGTTTACAGCATCCATTCTGTTCAGTTCAACCCCAAGCGAATAAAACCTCTGAGACTCAACGTTTAAACACAACCGATTTGCTGTATATGGTTATTTTCAAGCACATGTACTTGAAGCCACATCATTTCATGGTGTTGCTTCAGGAAATGGGAAATGGAAATTGAGAAGCATTGGACTCATTTGCCTCATTACCAGCACGAGGGGGGAAGGTAGAAAAGGTTTAAAAATAAACCTTAAAACACATCCTAGGACCAAGTGACAGTCTTTCATTCTGCTTTTTTAATTGTCACACTGTGTGTTTGTGTGTGTGTGTGTGTGTGTGTGTGTGTGTGCACATGCAAGAGCGTGCATTTTAGTACATGCATGTGCATTTTGAAGGACACAGGCGCCTTATTAAGCCTTGAGATGGAGATAAGATAGCAGAGGTGTTGAGGGTGAACATCACATGATTGTCCATTCCTTCCGGATTGTCCCTGCAGGGTTTCACACGCTGTTGTCTCCCAAACACACCACTATGGCCCCGCCCTTAAGAGTATCCGGATTCTCATCTGGTACACACACCCACCCACACACACACCCAACCGTAACTACATATCTGAGTCCTTGCAGGACGCATATGCTCTGTGTAATCTTTAAGTCCGGTGCAGCTTAACTCTTAGGGTCGCCCCCGTCCAGGGTTTTTTCCCCTCACTGTTTTAATCACCGCAACACTCCCATTCACGTCTCTCCGCCTCTCTAGTCCCGTCTCTGTGTTAATCCACAGCAATGTAATCACACTTGGCTATAAGCCCAACCGCGTAGTATGTGACCCTAGTGTTAAAGTTTTAAGCCTCATCAGGAGCGTATAGAGGGGGGGTTGAGGGAAGGAGAATATGGGCTGGGGCTGGGTGGATAAATACACCCTAACCCATCTTCCTCGCCGAGACGGCTTAAACACACGACCCACGTCACGTGATGTCACGTCGCCGGCAGCGTTTACCGCCAAGTCCATGATTCATTGAAATCAATGAGAGCAGCCACGCTGCACCACATGCTCTGTGGTGCAGGTAGAACGTGCTCTGTGGTGCAGGTAGAACGTGCTCTGTGGTGCAGGTAGAACGTGCTCTGTGGTGCAGGTACAACGTGCTCTGTGGTGCAGGTAGAACGTGCTCTGTGGTGCAGGTAGAACGTGCTCTGTGGTGCAGGTAGAACGTGCTCTGTGGTGCAGGTAGAACGTGCTCTGTGGTGCAGGTAGAACGTGCTCTGTGGTGCAGGTAGAACGTGCTCTGTGGTGCAGGTACAACGTGCTCTGTGGTGCAGGTAGAACGTGCTCTGTGGTGCAGGTAGAACGTGCTCTGTGGTGCAGGTACAACGTGCTCTGTGGTGCAGGTAGAATGCGCTCTGTGGGGCAGGTAGAGCGCGCTCTGTGCGGCGGGTAGAACGGCGTGTGTGTGAGTGTGTGTGTGTGTGAGTGTGTTTAAGCCATAAAGGATGCATGGCTGGACCAGAGTGGACGTTGAACCGCCCAGAGCTCTCCGTCTCTCACCTCCTACGCCCTCCGCCTCCTCCTCCGTCCGGCGTTCCCTCTTCTTCCTCCTCACCCTCCGATCTCACTCTATTTATTCTATCGTTTTCACACTTTTTCCCGCCTCTTCCTCCCTGCCGCCCAGTCTCTGCAGATAAGCATTATTTATAGCGGCCGCCGTATCTAAGGTGTCTCACCGACAAAATCGCCCTCCCCTTACCTCGCCGAATACACGGCGATTTGTATGCTTGAAATAGAACGGTGGCAGAGGGGGGAAAGTAGGATGAGTGGGCAGCTGGAGAACGAGGGAACGATCGGTAGATAAAAGGAGGATGAGGGAAAGAGAGAGAGAGAATCTGATAAGTAGCTCCTAGTCCAGCCCACACAAGCATGGTTGTCTATAGTGGCTGGTCGCCATCTTGTAAATTTCACTCTATATAACACTAGATGATGGTGCTGCAAAATGCTGGTGTGTGTGTGGGTGGGTGTGTGTGTGTGTGTATGATAGACTGTTTTGAGTCTCTACATGTCAGTGGGTGTGTGTGTGTGTGTGTGCGTGTGTGTGTGTGTGCATGATAGACCGTTTTGAGTCTGTCTACGTGTCAGTGTGTGTGTGTGTGTGTGTGTGTGTGTGTGTGTGTGTGTGTGTGTGTGTGTGTGTGTGTGTGTGTGTGTGTGTGTGTGTGTGTGTGTGTGTGTGTGTGCATGATAGACCGCTTTGAGTCTGTCTACGTGTCAGTGTGTGTGTGGGTGGGTGTGTGTGTGTGTGCATGATAGACCGTTTTGAGTCTCTACGTGTCAGTGTGTGTGTGTGTGTGTCGTTGTGTATCATTGTGTTTGTCTTAGAATAACGCAGGAGTAATTATGTGCGCTATGCCGGCGTCTAATGAGCCGGTGGGCTCACCCGTAGCTACGAGCTAATAGGCCACAAGAGAGGTAACACCGGCTCCTGTGTGCGTGTGTGTGTGTGTGTGTGTGTGTGTGTGTGTGTGTACTCGTGTCTGTGTGTGTGAGTGGTGGTGTGTGTGTGTGTGTGTGTGTCTATGTGTGCGTGTGTGTGTGTCTGTGTGTGTGTCTGTGTGGCTGTCTGTGTGTGTGTCTGTGTGCATGTCTGTGTGTATGTGTGTGTCTGTGTGTCTGTGTGTCGGTGTGTGTCTGTGTGTGTCTGTGCGTGTA